>JAQQPU010000011.1:128707-145188 GCA_029168905.1 Artemia sp. Kazakhstan ARC1039 | reverse complement strand
TTTTTTTTTTTTTTTTTTTTTTTTTTTTTTTTTTTTTTTTAGTCAAGACAGTTCCCTTAACTTATCCAAGGGAATAGTACCCAGCTTTGGAGTCATTGATTTTTCTGAACCCAGACATTGTATTGTCTGGTGTGGCTTATAGACCCATTAGTCAACTTTTTTGGCACAGTTCGATTTTGTTTCGGAAGAAATCTGACTGAATTACAAAAATCCATACTACAGTGCATAATCACTGACAGATGATATCAGAATATGCTTCCTAGATAAAAGAAGAACCTGTAGATCTGTATTCGTGTCACCCTCAGGGTTTTGAAAAGGCATGCTTCACACCAGGAGCGTCCTGAGGGGGGGAGGTCCCCCCACCCAACTTTTTTGGCATTCGGTAAAATTTTCGCCGAAGGCAAAAATTTCGGAAGAAATTTTTCAGAGCAAAATTTTTGATTTGTGCAGAAAATTCGGCATAAATCAGGTAGCGATTCAGTAAAATTTACGAAGACCCCCCCCCCTCAATAAAATGAGCCTTGGGACACCCCTGCTTCGCACCAAAGATCTGAAGGCAAACCCCGATCTCATGAATTAGCTAAGTGTATGCTTCATCTTTGTCCACCGCCCAACCCTAATATAAAGGCTGCGAGACTGTTTTCTGAATTGGTCAACAAAAAGAATAAACTCGGGAATTGCCTGTATATTTCAACTGTTAGTACTTTGTTACATAAATATAAAGAAATTCGTACACCAATCTTCAGAACTCTTATATTCATGGGCCATTTCACCAGCTCTCCATAACCATTTCAAGGTATGGTTTATGAACGAAAAGGATTTTTATTAATACTTTGGATGGTGCCTAGCTGGTGATATTAAAAACTGTTATTTTATTTATGTTGGCCTTTGGACTAACTATTCTTCATGCTCCCTAATGAATTTGGTAACAAATAAAGTAATCTGTTGGTTATTGATTGATCTTAACTGTTTGTCTTCATGCAAATCTAGATCTTGGATTTATAGTGGCTTTTTAATGCAAAGTGGGATGAGGGCTTTTTAACTTCTTCTGGCAGCTCCAGCATCTACTTGAACAATTTAAGGCGAATTTGGCTTCTTTTTTTTCTTTCTTTTTAATGTGCAGGTCGGTGATTACACTAAGAAGAACCTAGCATGTTTATCTCAGATTGTTAAGTGCGCTAATTGCGGAGGAAATCATTGTAGTAATAGCTTGGTGTCTCAGGAGCTTAAGAAGCACAGCTCCATTCAAGGAGCCTCAGGAAGATTTAATTCATCTGCCCGTGTGTAATTTCTAAGTGGTGATGATTTCTAACTCAGTCGTGTCGTTTTTGTATCAAAATGTTAACGGTGTTCAGGACGAGATTGGAACTCTCGAAAGGCTTTTTAGTAGTTACGAAATTGTGTGTATCAGTGAACACCTAAGTGTTTATGATGTTTCACAGCTAGAGCTCCTGCGCGACCACATGCTCTTTTTTCGGCCACCAAACTGACATCTGGTCATCCATCCGGCGGCTTAACAATTGCAGTAAATAAAAAGTTTACTTGTGCTTTTTTTGAATCTTCTAATACATATATTTTAGTTGATTTTTGTTCTTTTGTTTTAATATGTGTATATATGTCAACGAACTACCGAAATGAGTCCTCTTATCGTAAGTTTGCGATAGTTTGTGTTTCGCTTTTTAATTCTGTTCATAGTCAGCAAATAAGTCAATATTTATTTGTGATAATTTTAACACGGATATAAAAATAAGACTGCACCGCTTACTCAAATATTACTTTTCTCCCTTCCAAGTGGCGTTTTTCTGCTGCCAAAATCGAAGCCGTTTTCTTATGTGCACAACTCGGGCTCCACTTCGGATTTCGTTCTAACGATTGCCCAACAGATGCAGGGTACCATTGTTAACGTCTCAAGCGATATCCTACCAAGCCATCACTTAAGTTTGCAGTTTCGGCTTACCTATTTTCTTCCTCTTCATGCGTAAAAGCCTAAGTGGTTTTTTAAGCCTTGCTGGGATCGTCTGGATCTCTCTCTATATCAGACAACATTATATTCTATGTTGTCGAAAATCCGGATTCCATTTCATCTTTTATGTGCGTCCATAAACGGGAACACACTCGATTTGGATTTTCCTTGTCGGAATTAGTTCATTCAATCAAGATCGCTACTTCAGTTTCTCTTCCTTTAGCCAAAATTTAAGTTGGGACACGTAAAAAGGGTGGAGTGAAGATGTTGAAGATGTTGGTGAAGATGAAGATGTTGCTAAACATCGACACAAAATCAGGTTCCGCATTTGGACTGACTGCGGTTATCTAAGGTCAGGTGGTAGATTGTCAAATATATGAAACGTGGATATAGAAAAACGGTTCGGCAATGGAAACGGCGTCAAATCTGCAATCTTCCGCGGGATTTTAAAAATAACCCCCAGCTGTTGGGGCGACACGTATTAAAACTTACCACGACTTCTTCATCTGAGGACAACCGATTGACTTAGACACTTGGGGAAGTAATTTTTTCCACATTATTCTCTAACGATCCACCTCTTCTTGATACAACATTTCGATCTATACTTTTGGGTCATTTTGCAAAGTTAGATCATGCTAAAAAAAACTGTATCACCATCACGCCGGCATCTATTCAGGCACAAATTTGCCGGCTTAAACCAGGTAAAGCATTGGGTTCAGATGGCCTGCAACCCGAGCATCCAATGTACAGGACAGTAAAATTGATCGAACATCTTGCTATTTTATTCCAGGCTTGTATCGCCCAGCAGCATATTCCTGATTCGCTATGTGAAGTTCTGGTAACTTGCATTTTTAAGAAAAATAAAGACCCAAAATCCTATGACGTATTTAGACCGATTAACTGTATGTTCGACGATTGACAAGCTTCTTGAGAAGCTTATCAAGCTTCTTTATTAGCATGAAATGTGATCATGAACTAATTTTTTTTTTTTGGGAAGGACTTGACGTGCAGAAGAAATTTGTTTTATTGGCAGAAGGTCAGCATTAAATAGCACTGCTATTTTTGCGCTCCACAATAAGGGAAAAGAAACACACGATGCGTTTGTTTTAAAATTTTAGTTTTGAAGTCGTTCAAGTTCACAAGAAACACGTACCTCGTGACACTTAATTCTGCCTATAGAGCATGAAAGCAGTTACCATCTGTAACATGAGTATTTCAATAGTAATGAGTGTGTTCTTACTTTGAGATACGGTATTGAACATCCATCAACCTTGATAAAAGTTTCCAACGTCCTTCAACTATCGCTAAGAACTTAATTTACATTGCTTTACATTACATTGCTTAATTACTAAACTTATATTTGGTTGTAAAAAGTCTACTAAAATATTATAAGAGCTCTAAGGTAAGCACTCTTCCCGGGGTGACAGGGGTTGCGGAGTAGCTGACTTGTGACATTGATGGGCGAGTATAAAGTACTTGGAATCGGTAGTTTCGTCATAGTTAAATGTAGTTGAAGGTCTAAACACAGAATGAAAGGGTATTAATCCAAATGGCAGGATTTCGGCCCGAAACCTGACAGGTCAAGGAAAAAATTTGGTAACCCTGGCACCTCTTTTCTGATTCCATGTAACCTAGTACCTTTTAACCACGATCCTGTCGGGGATTAATTCTCTGAAAAAACTTGACGCAATCCATAATTCAGCAATTCGGATTGCCTTTGGAGCCAGGAAAACGACGCCAACAAAATTTCTGCACAGTGAAGCTGGGATACCTTTAATTTTGACCCGTATGAAAATTCAAGCACTAAGTTATATTCAAAAGGTTTGGATCAGTGATAATAATCTTATTAAAACCAGAATCATCAAGACCGGTAGAACAAAAAATTCAGCTAGAAAAAGGAATAAACAGTATTGCATTGAATTTGCTCTTTCACTGTTACAAGTAGCAGATGTTAGACTGAAACTAACAATGGCACTGAAGGTTCCCCTAGTGATAAAAATTCCCCATGGGACCGGTGTTTCCACTTCTACCGATTTTTCGGGAGATCTACCGAATTTCTAATCCATCTCGCGACACAAAAAAGAAGAGACTGAAACTACCAAAAATATCCAGAAAACTAAGTCCCAGGAAAATGTTACTTTGTGGTCATTCTTTATTTTGTGCATGGTTGTTGTCTGTGGTCTTTTAGGGTTATAGTCTGCGGTGAAAAGGACGCAGCCACGTCACAGACAGTTGAGACAGCACGATTTCAATTTGCTGTCACATGTATGAACATTGCCCACTATCCATTTCACAGTGGTTGCATTGATTTTCTGTGTTTAATCATTTAAATACCTTCAAGGTTTGTTATTATTTCAATTCATAAGCTAATAATAGGTGTTGGCTTGCAGAAAGAAGATGGAAGCAGGATAGGAACTAAAAATATATGGATCCAGCTGATTCAGTAGGTTCAAATGGTCCAAAGAAATATAGTTACTTAAAATTGAAAGAAATATGACAAAAATTAGACTTTGTCTGCAGTTGCTCTGTACAACTGAAGGCAATAGATTGCGTATAGAAAATCTCTTTCCCCAGTCTTATGTTTTTGGTCTCGCATTTTATTTCTTCCGTGTATAGCCTTTTTTGTTCATTTTGTAAAATGCCGTTTGCCTTTCCGTTTAAGCTCTAATTTTGTCACTTTCTATCTTGATTTTTTCTATTATGACGAAACGACAGGCTCTTTAAGTTCTTTAATTTAGTTAATTAATTCAGAATGCAAAAAACATAACAGCAGAACGAATGATGAAACTTCGTTTTGCTTCCCGTCAGTCTTTTAGAGTGTGTTCTTACTGCTTTCTATTGATTGGTCTTAAAAAATTTTCAGCCGTGTTAAACATCAGCGGTGGAAGATGGATGGCCGAAGCTAACAGAGATATTCCTTTGTTTTAGTGAATGTAATGCAGTCTATATATTTGAAAGTTGCGCAATTTTTTTTTGTAGTTATATGAATATTAATGAGCTGAGACTTCGTATTTTATTCCATAGGATAGTGGTAAAAAAAAAAGTTTATCCACTTGACACAGACTCAATGGCTAAAGGCCTGGTGTTCAGAATTCGTCCGGATTTTCTGTCACCGTTCTGAACTTAGCGGGCTGCCATGTGGAGCCTGAAAAAGTGAGAAAAGTAGGGTTGCTGAAGAAGAATGTCTTAATTAAACAGCTTTAAAGTCAGAATGAAATACGAGTACGTTAGGTTACAAAATCAAATACATTTCATCATTTTTTCGAGCTTCTAGCTGCTTCCCTTTGTCAAGTTTGACAAAATTGATTGACGAGATCCCTTTTTTCTTTATGGAATCCCATTTGGCTTGTAGAACTGCTCTCTGAACTTTTAGAATGTGGTACTGTACTCGCAAATCGCTCGAACAACTCCAAAAACATAATATATAATAAAAAAAAATTCTTACTGATTTTCTACCGAATTCTGAGTGTCATCTACCGATTTTCTACCGAAAATCACTAGTGTTTTCCAGATTGTTTGAAAATAAAAGTGAAAACGCTGCCTGGGACACTGAAATCACTATCAGGAAGCAATGAATTCCCTGCAATCATAATACCACATGTACTTCCTATATTTAAGAGCCTTACAAAATCCCTATACAAGTATCATATCCAAATAAGTCTGGTATATTTTGTGACTCTAAAAGTGTTCTAACAGCAATTCTAAATTTTCATCTAAAAAAGAATAAAAGTTTTGAAATTCATAAATGTTATTCTATGTTTCTTGAATCATTGAATAGTGGTTGATCAATATCTTTACAATGGTTGCCTGGTCAGGCTGGGATCCCCTGTAATGAGGCTCTAGGCAAATTAGCAAAAGAAGCCATATTAGACGGTGAAGTTTTAACGCCAGACACACCAAATGAAACAAGCCAAATTGCTAATATAATACAAAAGATAACAAGAAATTACCGATTATTGCTATGTAATACAGCAACAAGCAGAATCAGCAGTGACAGCTTGACCTCAACCAAGTCAAATCTTGGAATTTACCATCATCTTAACCGACAAAGAGTAAGAGCTACTTTTCGTATAAAATTAGGACATTGTGGTACAGGAAGGTACATGGGACGTTTTTACGGTGAAAATCCCAATTGTGAAAATTGTGGAATAAATGAAATTTTGGAACATATTTTGTTTGATTGTCCATCATATGTAAATTATAGGAAAATGATAATGGATTTTTTTTTCATTGAATGGTTTGCCAATGCAGATAAATTATGCTACATGGAATAGTGTACATTAATTAACAATAACTAATCTTATATTGGAATTTTTGTTAATGACTGATAAACTTGGAAATGTGTAGTGCCTTATCTTTAAAATTGTATACACTGTCGTCTTTTAATTTGCAGCAGTTGGAAGTTTACTGCACATTGAAGAAAGAAAAATAACACGAAGTCCGGTCACAAGGTCCTTGGAGACGTGAGGTGACCTCAAATAAACTCAAGTCAATCAACTATTATCTCTCGAAACTTGTTGTTTACAAAGAATACTTTTATTTTTAGATGGCTTAAACAATGATTCTTGCGGACTCATTAACTTGTGTGTTTTGTTCACATTTCTTTTTGTTTTAGGTATAGCAGAGATTGGCGGTAT
This sequence comes from Artemia sp. Kazakhstan ARC1039, assembly GCA_029168905.1. Taxonomy (NCBI): domain Eukaryota; kingdom Metazoa; phylum Arthropoda; class Branchiopoda; order Anostraca; family Artemiidae; genus Artemia; species Artemia sp. Kazakhstan ARC1039. The sequence continues at coordinate 138,588 of JAQQPU010000011.1, read as the reverse complement.
CATCGGGAAGAAAGGGTATGGATCACTCGAGCTCCAGGTATGGTTCCTGTTGAGAAAACTAACTCGTATGAACGTGGTACGTATTTTTTCTGGGATCCACAAAATTGGCGAAAGGTTGCCAAGGAATTCCATGTGGATTATGATAAATTAGAAGAACGGCCTCATCTTCCTGCCACGATGTTTTGACCTGTGATTTTCCTTTTTTATGTTTGACTGTATTATATTTTGTATCTTTTTTGAAGCTAAGGTTCTCAACATTGCTAAATAAACTCGTTAAGATATGATCAGTTCACTTCTTGCTTTTTTCATGCTTCGTATATTCAATTTTAAAAGCAGATAATGTTGGATATAAACGACTATTGCAGGGATGAATATTTGAACCACATTTAAGGTCCCTAAAAGGTCCCTAAAACTTCCAGGTATGTTAGTCACCGAAACATTACATAATTTCAATAAAAAACCAAGTAAAATTCTTTCCAGCTATTTAGTACGACAGGTTACGAACAGTCATTAACATGACATATACTACATTTACTACTACTACAAACAACGACTCACTAGAGCAGTAAGTCGCCTGAGGCCAACACAGCTACGCATGCTCCTCCTCTATCCCAAACTATTCAAAGTTTCCCCCTTTACACCTTCCCGGAAGTTTTAATGGCCTTTAAATCTTTCCTTGCGGCATCCTCCTGCCCCATTTGGGGATGACCTGGTTTCCGTTTGACCCTAGATGGTTGGTCGACAAGGACGGTTTTTGGCAATAAGCCATCCCTCATCCGCAGATCGTGCCCTAGCCATCTCAACCTTTCTCTCATTATAGTTCTAGAAAACGGGATTTAACCACACTTTTCACAATTTGTTTAAAAAATAAACAAAAACAGTTTGAACATCTAGCTACATAGTATCCTGCTCGACTATCACAGTGCCTTTTTCAGTCTATGTCTGGTAAATGTCGTAAGTGACAAAAAAGGGTATGTGCAAATGAACCATCCGTCATCTTGAATTTACCCTTAGTAATTAAGTTAAGGCACAAACAATTAGACAGTTCATCTTATCTTACAGAACAACAAAATACATTGATTTCGACTGGACTTGATGATATTAAGTTTATCCATGGATTTGAAAAATTAGCTTAGCTGCTTTTATGATTAGCTAATAGTAATTAGATGAGGTCACAAGTAACCTATTTCTTTATCAGAAAAATAAAACTAAGAAGCTAAGCTAATGAAATTAAGCTGCTTTATTATGTGTTTAGTTTGTAAAGCAAGATGGTAAGGCATGACCTTTCCAATTTTTGATAGCTTAACAATTCTTTCCTTGTGAAATTCGATTGACTGGAATGAGAACTTGGCTTAACCGTTTGAATTGAACGTCTATCCATTAAAATGTTTTGCAAGGAAAGAAAAAATGATATTTGTGAGATTGGTTCTGTCTAGCGCTTATTTAAGAAGTATTGTGATGTTTCAAAAATGAATAGAAAAGCTGAAAATTATCGAACTAAAGCGTGGGTGGTGGAAAAAATCCCATTACATATTAAAAAATCCAAATTAAGTTATGATTGCGTAATTGGCAATTGTGTCTGCTGGTAGATTGGTGTATTAATCTAGATTTAAGCCTTTTAACAGACGAAACTCAAAATCAAAAGGCTTTGTTTATGTTTTGTTTCTTAATAGAAAAGACGGATAAATTTAATTAGCTATCTTAATTGTACCCATTAAAAAAAAGGAGGTGAAGGTACTACGAATTAACCGTAAACTATTTAGGATAAAATTAATTCAACAGAACATGTACGATTATTGCAGATATTCATTGAAAAGCTCGCACTAGTTTCCAAATGTTTATGATAACAATATCTAAAAACTGGAAATGTTATTTCGTGATAAAAAGCATGCAAGGACCAAAGGTCTGACTTACCAGCTGTCGCGAGCAGAGGGAGATAATGGTAGGCTATATTTGTGTATCCGAAGGCTCAAGCGCGCAGAGAAAAGTCGAAAATTACAAGACGTTTGCCTTCTAATGTAAAAATTAAATTTCCTTTCACGGCTCTTATATTCGAGTTGGTGTATCATCTGCGTTATTTGTGGAATATCTACTTAATATTTTACAAGTTTTCACCATTCCATTGTAGTATTCGCCTAAGATTTGTAATCAGCTTGCTCGTAAATCGTCAGTACCATCCTGGGTGAAACGACCAGTTTTGAGTTTATACTAGATATGTTGTTATCTTTGACTTCCTTGTACAAATTTGTAATAGGTTGTTATCACACTACGACCTTGAAGATTTGTAACAGTTAACAAAGGATTCTCAATGACCTTACCCTAAATAATCAATAATGATCACGAGTAGGAAGAGGCACAGCATCTATATATCGGGAAGCTGGGTGGGGGCGAGGTCACGGACGAAATGTGCCAATTTAGGGCTCTTCAATTATCCAGATTGAGGATTCCTGCATAGTTCTGATTTCCAGATGAAGATCCTTGGAGGGTCAGTTTATTCGATCCTGATATACGGAGCTGAAACATGGCCTACAACTGCAGCTGTCCAGTGCCGTCTCAAAACTTTTCAATCTAAATGGCTTCGTACAATCGATGGAATCCGATGGACAGACTTTGTTAGCAACGACCGTCTACGAAGTATGACTTCCCAGTCACCTTTGTCACTCCTGGTTGCCGAGCGGACATTTCGTTGGTTTGTACATCTTTTGCAATTGCCTACCTACACTCCGGCTAGGATCCTATACGACTTTGAACTAACCATTAGTGGCTGGAAGTGTCCAAGGGGAAAACCCAAGTTCCGCTGGAGTGATAGTCTCGGGACTTTCCTGGACCAAGCTGGAATTTTGCTGTCTGATGCAGAGGCCATAGCTGCAGACCGCCCCACGTGGAGAAGGCTGACGACACTCTTAACGCCACCCCGGCATGAGGGTTTATTAAGTAAATAAGCAACAAATGTACCGTTTGTCAATTAAGTAATTAATGTAGCTTTTATTTTTGATGTCTGGTTCGTAAAAATAGCCTCAGATTTGTGATCAGCATGCTTAAGAGTTCTTAATACCAAATTTGGTTGTAAATCAAAATCCCTTTGTGAAATATGTGCTTAATACGTTTTGGTTTATGACGGTTATACTACTTCTTTGGGGACTCTTAATTATAAGGGTTTATTTATTATGGATACTTTCCTAATAACCCCTCAATACTAATATGTAGAATGAGGTAAATTGTGTCTATGTGTGTGTAACTATTGGTGTTACAGGGGGCCGGGGTCCCCCGTAACATATGCTTGACGTCTATATTTAAATATTAGCTTTATGTGTGCGCGTAATCAGCAAGCTCAGATTTGTAAAACAGCGATTCAAAATATGTCCAAAATAGCAATATGCCCTGAATGTAAAATTAACGCTAAATATTTACAGTATCGAACATACTCAAATATCCTCTTGAATGATTCTTTTTGGCTATTTTTCACTAATTTTGCATCCTTCTCAACTTTCTTCAAACGAAAAATACTTATAACTGACAACATTGGCATGCAAATATTTGGTGGATAGATTTCTTCGCGCGCGTTCCAAAGATTGAGTATCAAAAGATTGAAAGGGATTTTTATAGGACTACTGGTATATGAAATGAGAAACTAATGTGGAAAGCTTTAGAAATGAATGTGCCACAAGGTTGCATTAGATCCTCGCAAAATGCAAAAGTTAAATGCGTGGTTTTCAACAGCTTTAAACCAATTGGCTTCATAAAAATTTCCACCCGACGACAGTTTTACCCTTATAGAACAAAAACTGCTCTTTTGAGACAAAACCGGCTAAAAATGACACCTTGTTCCAACGTGATTGCTTTTGATGTTTAAAAACGGTGCTAGATATAAAACTTAGGCTTCAATTTAGCCGTTGTTCATCTCTCCAAGACCTCTCATAGCCTGATAGCATTGATAGAAAAAGGAGGCATGTCACTGCTACCAATACTAAAACGTGATCCCTTGATTCTTCAAACTGGGGCATTGTAAGTCTCCGGTCAAAAAGTTTTCTACCATGGTGATACCAAGGACTTGATTTTCATCATTTTTAAGGTGTTTCAGGCTCTTTTTCAAACGCTTTTGAGAATTTGGTTTACAATTACAAACTCTATTAAGTTGAACCCAAATAATAGGTGCTCTTTTAAATAAGTGTCAACTGACAGTTTCCACAGCTATTGCAACAATAATGCAGCTACTGCTGAAACCCAGACTCCCACTACTTGAAAAAAGGGAAAAAGAGGACCTTTAGATAATAACAAAGCACTCTTAGCCACCCCCTACCAACAGTTTGAGCAGGGGCATTACCGCTTTGTGGCAAAATTCTCTTTCCATTTTAACTGATATTGGTGAATTATATAGACTGCACCCTCTTTTACTTGGGCAAATTTTATGTTACCCTCTGGCCCATAAGGCCAGAACATAATTTGCACTTTATTGAAAAAAGACAAATTAATGTGCATTGTCAGTTTAACATGCATATGCTGATATTTATTCCTTAAAATTTAATAATACTTGGTTTAAAGTTATAAAAGTGAAAACATTTAAACAAAACATTTTCGGTAAAGTGCAAATTACGTTCTGGCCTTGGGAAGGCATAGGGGTCTTGAGCCCTAATAATGTTAATTTCTCTTCGTTTTGAGTTTGACTCTGTTATTTATTGTAATTTCTGTTCGTTTTGGGTTTCATTTATTTATCGATGCTGATTTGTGGTAATTTTACGCTTGGTAGATTATTTGATTTTATTCTTGCTCATTTTTGGTTTAATGGAGTTCTTTATTTTTCATTGAAAAACTTATTTTGTGGAAAAAGTTTTTTAATTAATTTCTGTTCGTTTATATTGACAAAGTCGTTTTAAAGAAAAAGAAAATAATAGTTTAAATCTTTTAGATTCTTTTTTAAGAATTTATAGTTTGGCCTGCTATTTGTCTGCTGGAGAAAATTTTTCTACAATTTTTAACAACATACACCCTTTTAAAAATCTGGACACAAATAGTAGTATTTAATTTAGTTTTATACCTCCCCTAGTTGAACTGAAAAATAAAACTTGATACCATTCGCAAAAATATCTATCTATGCTCTTTGACAGCTTGGATACACTTACACTCTTCTGATTTAGTTAGATTTTAAGAGCAAAAGTAGCAATGGAAATAGCCCCAAAAGCTTGAACATAATACCCTCAGTCGTTCTTGGGACACTTCTGAGATGTCTTATTGGCAATCAGCATACACACAGTGCTTTTTGATTTAATCTTAAGGCAACATTTTGTTTTTGAACATGGGCAAATTGCATAACTGTGTGTGGGGGGGGGGTTGACCTATGCAATAGTCCTAGAGATACAGTTACACGACTGTTCAGCTATGCTGAACAAAATGGCTATCTTAAATTTTGATTGGAAGTATTTGGAAAATTATGAGCTAAAGAGGAGGGCTGATTGGCCCTCCAATCACTTTTGTCTCTTAAAAGGGTACTAGAATTTTGAATTTCCAATCAAATTAACTCCTTTAAAATATCAATGATATTACTTGTTATGATAGAGCAGCACTGCCTGTGATATTGCTTATATGTCTTTTTAATGCTTGCATGCGTATAGTTTTTTTTTGGTTTAATTGGAACACCCCCTTAACGTTTCAACTTAGTACCCTTAGTCTCATTAGTTACAGTAGCTGTAGAAGTAGTATCAAAAGTATACAAATGGTGCGTTCTGGCTAGTTCAAAATCTGTCATAACCTACCAAGACCGTATCCAGGGGGGGGGTTACCCGGTTTGAACCCCCCCCCCCCCCCCAGACGTGTGATCGAGTCGAAAATAAGTAAAACCTGGGAAAGCACCGGTAAAGTTGGCGGAAACTGGGTCAAAAAATTAGTACCCCCCCCCCCCCGAAAAAAAATCCTGGATCCGCCCTTGCAACCTACCCTGAAAGGTCTAACTTAATAATATAAGCTGTTATTGTGATATTGCTTTGTCACGCTGTTGACAATCTACATGATTATAGTTTGTTTTTATTTAGTTCAGCATCCGCCTATATATTCCTTCAAAGCTTCACCTTAATACCCTTAGCTTGTGTAGTAGCAATAGTTGTAGTAGGAGTAGTAGCATTAGTAGAAGTATACAAAAAACACCTTTTTTTTCAACATCCCCTGCAACACACGATGAAATTTTTAGCTTAATACCATCAACCGGTCCTGAAGCATTGCTGATACAAGCATTGATTTTGGTTAGTTCAATATCCCCCATAACAAGCGCTGTAAGTTTTAATTTCACACACGAAACTGTTCCTAAGATACTGCTGACATTCTTTTTCGACAACTTGCATACGGATGGCAGGCTGTCATCCGTACAAGAGAAATTTTCAGAAATATTCTCTGAAAGTTTCACCTTCATACCCTTAGGTATAGTTGTAATAGTGGTCACAGCAGTAATATAACTAATTAACTTAATACAACTAGCCTTTGCTATGATATTGTCGATTCGATTTGCTCTTTTCATAACCTGTATATTCATATACTTATTGAAATTTTCATCTTAATGCTCTTAACCATACAAGTAGTTGCGATAGAAGTAGTAGTTGGAGCAATAGTAATAGTAGTAGTAGAACTAGTAAATGTTGCAGTGGAAGTAGTATTAGTAGTAGTGTGCACAAATTGTCTTTTGGTCAATTGATCTTTCCCTTTAAGTATTCTCTGAGAATTCCAACTAAATACACAAGTCAATTCTTAAGATACGCTATTCTGACATTCTAAATGCACATAGTGTCTTTTGTTAGTTCGAATTTGCCATCAATATTCTCTTAAGTCATACCTTCATAGACTTAGCCTTAAAAGTACTATTATCTTAGTAGTTTCGGTGGTAGGAAAAGTAGTTGCAGTGTTAGTGTTGTATTAGTAGACGTAGTAGCAGCAGTATTAATAGCGGTATTAGAATGTGCATATTGCCTTTTGGTCAGTTGAACATCCTTTTCATGATGCCCCGTAAGTTTCACCTTGACACGTTAAGCCGTTCAAAAAATATTGTTGATATGCGCTTTTGACACCCGTTTGACGCCCTTTTCACCTTAATACTCTAAGCCTTACAAGTTGTTGCAATTGAAGTAGTAGTTGGAGTTGTTTAGTTGCAGTAGTAGCATAAGGAAAAGTAGTAGTTGTATCAGTGTTAGTAGTGACATGTATATGTTACCTTTTTGTCAATTGATCTTCCCCTTTTGTCAATTGAAGTATTCTCCGAAAGTTCCAACTTAATACCCAAATCCATTTTATAGATACACCCTTTTGACAATCTACATGCGCACAGTGTGTATTTGATTTAGTTCAAATTCCCCCTCAATATTCTGTCAAATTTTCACCCTCATACGTGTAGCCTTAATTGTACTAGTATCATAGTAGTAGTAGGAACAGTAGTAGCAGTAATAGTGTATAATTATTAGTAGTAACAGAAGAAGCAGCAGTATTCATGGCAGTAATACCAGGTTCATTTTGCCTTTTGGTCAACTGAACATCCGACTCATGATGCCCCTGAAGTTTCCTCTTGATACGCTAAGCTGTTCCAAAAATATTGCTGATGTGCCCGTATCAGCAATCAGTATACTCATAGTATATTATGATTTAGTTCAATTTTCCCCTCAACATTTCCTCAGATATTTTTTTAATATCTTCAGCCTTAGTAGTACTCGCTACAGAAGAAGTAGTTTTGGCGATAGTAGTGGTAGTAGTAATAGTACTTGTGGTAGCAGTAGAAGCAGTAGTAGTTGTAGTAGTAGTAGTACTGTGCAAATAGTGTCTTTTTGGTCAACTGATCATCTCCCTTATCATTTCCTGAAATTCCAAATTAATATATTCAGTCATTCTTAAGTTACACCCTTTTGACAACGCATATACACATTACATGTTATGGTTTAGTTCAGCACTCCCTCAACATTCCCTGAAAGACTCATCTTAATGCCCTCCGTATTTTGGGACAGTAGAAGTCGAATATGCATATTGTTTCTCAATAACACACACTATATGTAAAAAAATTGCATAACTTGCAGCCCTTGCCTTGATGTCTGGGGGGGGGGGGGGTTACATTTTAAAACGCATAATTATTGCACCTCTAAACAATGCTGCAAAAAATTAACGTCTCAAAACTTTGTTTGGATGTTCGCTATAGGAAATGATGGGCGTAAGGAGATACATTTGGTGAAAAGACGGGTAGTTGGGAGGGGGGGGGGCTAGTTGGCCTCCATCACTATTGACTCTTCCAATACCCCTTCCAATTTCGATCAAATGAGCCACCTCTAAAGTTTATACAACCATCCCTTCCATAAGAACCTAAAATGCCCCAGGGGCATAACTTACAACCTTCGCCCTCAGGCCCTGGGGGTTTGTATCAGCCTCAAAAGCCTTGTTGTGTAATCTTTGGACTATTTTGAATAAAAGAACTGTCTCAAAATATCAATATAATGCATCTTGGGAAAACGTGACGTCTTCGTGTGTGTGTGTGGGGGGGGGGGAGGGGGTAGCTGCGCTCTGATAACTTTGACTCTTAAAAAGGACATTAGAACTTCCGATTGCCAATCCAATGAGCCCCCTCCAAAGCATATACTACCACTTTTTCTATAAGAATCTTATATGCCCCCAGGAAACAATTTACAACCCTTGCCCTGAGCGCTAAAGGGAGGAGGGGAGTTCTTCCTCAGCGACATAATTGCCGAAACCTTCAACTACGATTAACAAAATTGTTATCTCCAAACTGCTATTGGAGGTGTTAAGGGAAATTATGAGTATGGGGGGGGGGGGGGCAAGTTGCTCTCAAATCACTTTGACCCTTAAAAAGGCCCCTATAACTTCCAATTTCAAATCAAATTTGTCCCATCTGAAGTTTATACGACCGCCCATTCCATAAAAACCTTAAATACCCTCATGGTATAACTTACAACCCTATACCCCCGGCGCTGGGGGGTTTTGTCAACCCTAGAAGCATTATTGTATGTTCTTTGGACTATTTTGAATAAAATCGCTATCTCACGATTTCAATCAGATACGTTTGGTGAAAAGAGGGATTGTCGGGGGGGGGGGGGGATAAATTCCCTTCATCACTTTTGAAGCTTAAAAAGGAACTAGAATTTCCAATTTTCAAGCAAATGAGCCTTTTCTAAAGTTAAACAACTATCCCTTCCATAAAACTTTAAATGCCCCGCGGCGTAACTTACAACCCTTGCCCCTAGGCTCTGGTGGTTTTTATCAACCCCAAAAGCCTTTTTGTATAATCTTTGGACTATTTTGAATAAAATGACTGTCTCAGAAGGTTTTATTCGATGTATTTCGGGAAAACACGACGAGTTGGGGGGAGGGGTAGCTGCCTTCTTATCACTTTGACTCTTAAAAAGGGCACTAGAATTTAAGATTATCAATCCAGTGAGTTCCCTCCGAAGTATATACAACCGCCCTTTCTATAAAAAAAATTATATGCCCTCGGGGCATAATTTACAACCCTTGCCCTGTGAGCTGTGGGGGTGGGAGTGTCTTCTTCAAAGACATAATTTCCAGACCCTTCAAATACAATGAAAAAAATTAATGTCTCCAAATTTTGATAGGATGTCTTTGGGGAAATGATGAGCGGGGGGGGGGGGGGAGGGGCGCTGGTTGCTTTCAATTGACTTTTGACTCTTAAAAACGGCACTATACCTTTCAAGGTCAAATCAAATGAACCCCATCAAATCAAATGCCCCCGGGGCATAATTTACAACCCTTGCCCTGTGAGCTGTGGGGGCGGGAGTGCCTTCCTCAAAGACATAGTTTCCAGACCCTTCAACTATGAAAAAAAATTCATGTCTCCAAATTTTGATTGGATGTCTTTGGGGAAATGATGAGCGTTGGGGGGGGGGGGG
>JAQQPU010000011.1:34664-110847 GCA_029168905.1 Artemia sp. Kazakhstan ARC1039 | reverse complement strand
GAAGACAAGAGCACAATATAAAGAGAGTGTTGAGGTTGAGTCTACACGTTAGAATGCAAAGATTACTCAAAATTTCTTTTCAGTGAAGCCAGAGAACTAAGAATCAGTTCATCAGAAGACAAGAGCACAACATAAAGAGAGTGTTGAGGTTGAGTCTACACGCTAGAATGCAAAGATTACTCAAAAGTTCTTTTCAGTGAAGCCAGAGAACTAAGAATCAGTTCATCAGAAGACAAAAGCACGATATAAAGAGAGTGTTGAGGTTGAGTCTACACGTTAGAATGCAAAGATTACTCAAAAGTTCTTTTCAGTGAAGCCAGAGAACTAAGAATCAGTTCATCAGAAGACAAGAGCACAACATAAAGAGAGTGTTGAGGTTGAGTCTACACGCTAGAATGCAAAGATTACTCAAAAGTTCTTTTCAGTGAAGCCAGAGAACTAAGAATCAGTTCATCAGAAGACAAGAGCACAATACAAAGAGAGTGTTGAGGTTGAGTCTACACGCTAGAATGCAAAGATTACTCAAAAGTTCTTTCCAGTAAAGACAAAGAATTAAGAATCAGTTCATCAGAACACAAGAGCACAATATAAAGAGAGTGTCGAGGTTGAGTCTTACGATTTATATAGATTGCATCAGAAGCAGTAGGGAATACAGGCAGAGGTGTCTCATGAGTGATTGCCAATTAATTATTAAACCTCAGTCAAATCATTGGGGATACAAGGTGTTTATAAATGTTGTGAATCTGATTTTTGATGGAAGACATAACAAGCCTATTCCGTTTTATGTTAATAACTAACCAAGTTTACTACAAAACCTTTTTAAAAAAGAAGTGCCATTCGTTTCGACGTTGACGGTGGTTCGTGTACTTCAGTTTGTTCTTGTCGAGTACATTCAAACTTTTGGTAAATTCAGAAAAAAGGTAAATTTGGTAATTGATTAAGAAACTTTTTTGACGATACGACAATTATGGACTCAAATTTCAGTTCAGGATTGCCACATCGTAAAGGAACAAAACGTTTTCTTTCATAGCACTATCTGTATCTGTTTTTCTGTTCGATCATGTCTGGACAANGAGTGATTGCCAATTAATTATTAAACCTCAGTCAAATCATTGGGGATACAAGGTGTTTATAAATGTTGTGAATCTGATTTTTGATGGAAGACATAACAAGCCTATTCCGTTTTATGTTAATAACTAACCAAGTTTACTACAAAACCTTTTTAAAAAAGAAGTGCCATTCGTTTCGACGTTGACGGTGGTTCGTGTACTTCAGTTTGTTCTTGTCGAGTACATTCAAACTTTTGGTAAATTCAGAAAAAAGGTAAATTTGGTAATTGATTAAGAAACTTTTTTGACGATACGACAATTATGGACTCAAATTTCAGTTCAGGATTGCCACATCGTAAAGGAACAAAACGTTTTCTTTCATAGCACTATCTGTATCTGTTTTTCTGTTCGATCATGTCTGGACAAAAGGTAGGCACAATGACATAAAATGTAGTCTCTCATTATCCTCAGTTAATGCAAATACAGTCAGTAAAAAAAAAAAAAAAAAAAAAAAAAAACCACTTCCATGATTTACAATAAAAGTTATTAATTTCCAAACTTTGATCGTGTTTTTCTCGAGTTTCGATCCAAGCAGGTGTAACGTTCATGCTCTCAGCCGGCGGCATGTCTGATTAGAGTGTTTTTAATATTTGAATAAAGTATTAAAACCAGAATGCTTGAGCCAAGCATTAGACGAATATGTTAATTATCTAAATTTAGCATAAATGGACGATTATTCTTTATAGGAGGGGACGAGAGAAATAATTTGGTTTATATGAAAATAGTGGGAACGATGGACAATTCTTGGCATTCTGTTAAAATGAGATAAACAATTCGCGGTACCTTTCAAAAACAAAACACGATTTTTTTGCAATTTCTCATGATTTGAAATCTTAATTGGTTTTTATCTAGGTAGGAAGCTAGTATGTGACAACCGTGCCGCCTTACACCGATTTTTTCCGATTGTGTATAGCAAAACGGTTTTTCATCTTTACAATAAATTTCTTGGAATGTTTCCTGTTGGCAATTCTTTTAGATTTATCTTAGATTTATTTAAATTTAGTTTTGAATTTATCGAACCCACAATCAATTTCATTAAATAACCAAATAGTTACGTGTTTTTTTAATGTCTATGTGGGAAGACATCAAAAACTCTTTTTTTAATAATGAAACTTAATTTCTAATTTTGGTCTCCATAGAACTTTTTGCTCAGGGTTGCCAGTCGTTGAGACTTCTCCAAGGACTTGAAGTTTCAGTCCCAAGCTAGGGACTCGGGATCTTGAAAAAAAAATAAATCAATCAAATATTACCAGCAAAAAGTAATTTAGATCCTACTTTGTAAATTCTACTGCCATCTAATATTTTATAGAAAAGTATGACAAAGATAAGATGAAAGTTGAGTCACAAAATAGCGCTCATACGCCAAGATTTGTATGATTTGTTGGTAAGAACAATTAATGTAATACAATACAAAAATTACGAAAAATACGTAATATTTTAATAAAATAAAACCAATATTGGACCGTAAGAAAACTTAAAAATCTGTATGAAGATACTGGACAACGCATGTAAAAAAAAACCTATGAAGGCATGGTGAAAAAAGATTTTGCAGGTCAATGACACCTATTTTAAAACAAAACAAAAAAATACATACAAGATATGCAACAATCATCGAAAGATAAAAAAAAACTAAAAAAAATAATATATGGACCTAAATGAGGCGAAACAATTCAAAATGAATACTAAAAATTCCAAATAAAATAGAGCATAAAGCTCCTCTTTTGTACGATTAAATTGGCAATATTTAATTGACACCGTCAGTTGGAAGAAGCGCTGAAGACTGCTCATATTTATGCTGTTATTTATCTCTTTGTCTATTATTTGTGTTAATTAATTATCTCTTAGTGTCGACACATCTGAAAAATACCCAATTACAGCTCCGGCTTGAACAGATTAATTCTAACCAACAGAAATAGAAATTTGAAGTGGCTTGGCTCAATTCTAGTTTAATTTGGTCTAATATGCAGTTCTAATCATACTCCCAAGGAAAAAAAAATATGAAGGCATGGTAAAAAAAAGATTTTGCAGGTCAATGGCACCTATTTAAAAAAAAAATACATACAAGATATGCAACAATCATCATAAGATATAAAAAACTAAAAATAAATAATATATGGACCTAAATGAGGCGAAACAACTCAAAAGGAATACTAAAAATTCCAAATAAAATAGAGCATAAAGCTCCTCTTTTGTATGATTAAATTGGCAATATTTAATTGACACCATCAGCTGGAAGAAGCACTGAAGACGGCTAATATTTATACTGTTATTTATCACTTTGTCTATTATTTGTGTTAATTAATTATCTCTTAGTGTTAATTATCTCTTTGTCTATTATTAAAAGTAAACTAAATAAGTTATTTTGGGACTAGTTTCCGTCAGTTACTAAACAATAAGCAGGAAGTGTGGTGAAAGCTATTGAAAGTTATTTATCCAGATCGAATAAGACCTTTGGCAGTTTAAACCTGTCCCTTAGAGAACTAACTGTCACGCTTTATTTGAGCTAACTGTTGACACATCTGAGAAACACTCAATTACAGCTCCGGCTTGAACAGATTAATTCTAAGCAACAGAAATAGCAATTTTGAAGTGGCTTGGCTCAATTCTAGTTTAATTTGGTCTAATATGCAGATCTAATCATACTCCCAAGAGAAAAAACATGTTAAATCAAATTGCCAAACATGAAGACCTGAGGGTAAGTCTATAATCAGTTCAATATGAGAATATGCCATAGCTTTTTGAATATGCCTACTTGAATATCAATTCAAGTAGGCAAAGTTCCTGAAGTTAAAAAAGTCTGACGAATCAAAAATATTTTCGTATAGAATTTTGGCCAGAATTCTAGCGTGTAAAATAAATCTCATCAAATGTTACTAATTTTCAGAGTTTTAGTATATAAAACGACCAATATAAAATGTATGTACAGAGAAAATTTGCTTTTTCATCAAACAAGAGCTTGAATCTTATTTATATTTCGCTGGGGTTATTTTAACGTATATCAAGGATTTTTAAATCGAATCCCTGTAAAGTTATTAACAAAGTTATTAACATAGTTATTAACATAGGTGTTTTGATCGTTTACAATATGATACAAGGAGACGGCCTTAATACAACTCTTTGTTCCAGATGATTTCTCAAAGGAAATTTTTAAGTTAGCAGGCTAGTCAGCAGGAGGGTACGAAGTTAAGGGTTTGGATTCAGAGTTACGAACGTTTAGATTTTATAATGTCTTTTTCATAGGTAGATCTTACTGTCCGAAAAATGAGCTGAACCAAATGAAATGCCTCCTACTTTACTGTCTCAGGGGTAATCTGTAGTAAAAAAAAAAGAAAATATTGACTGCCCGGGAAAGTCCCATTGCAAAGCTCAAAGTCTCCTCAAAAGGAAAAAAAAAGTGTGAGGATGTAAATGTGTGAGGATGCCATGACATCCCTCACACATATACCTAAATTTTGGCTTTATACCATCCAGGGGCGGATCCAGCATTTTTGTAGGGGGGGGGGGGGCAAAATAGGTTGATCCAATAAACTCATGTTAGGAGCAAGTTTAATTAACGCAAATTTGCGTTAATTCAGTAAATTACACTACTTTAGAGTGCGTTAGGGGAGGGGGGGGGGGGTACGTGCCCCTCTCGCCCCCTGGATCTGCCACTGACACCATCAAATAGTATTCGTTTCCGGTGCCGGCGCTCTATGGAATCTAATATCGGAATGTATTTTGGTAATTTTAGGACTCGAAAGCATATAAAATAGGGATATAAGGTTGCTAATTCTGCTACCCTGGGGAAACTTACGCATAAAAAAGTGGTATATTAGTATGTTCCTAGCAATCATAAAAACAATATAGAAACATAACAATCATAGAAACGTAATTGCTTAATTGCTTAATTTACGTTTTGTATTATTAACAATAGTTTTTCTAACAATGTCTTAGCAAGTAACGATCGCACCTTTGTTTTATACCGTATAGATTCATTTATTGGTACTTGTTAATTATGCAGAACACACACAAGAAGTGAAGTAATGTTAATCCTAATGAAATATATAAAGGGGATGAAAATATAACACTTTAGAAACCAAATAATGAGAACTACAGCAGCGTTTTAAGGAAAGCAGGCCGCCCAGAACGCATTATATTAAATGCGTAACATAGCCCCTAACCGCCTCTATATATTAAATATTTGGTTAAAACATAACTGCACCGTAGTGTTTCCCACTCAGGCTAAGCTAATTATAACCAATTGTAGACAGGCAAACCGGTTCTTGTCATGTCGTACAGAGCAAATTTCTTGAGTTTGTTCCGTATAATTAACAAGTGCTCATTTAAAAATTTTCCACACTTAGCAATGGGCATATAAGATTTTTAGTATCTTCACAATTGCTTGGGCTCCGAAATTAGCATGCTGCTGTCCAGACTTTAGATTCAAAAAGGCCCTGCCTGGATATAAAACAAGCAAATTTAAATTACCGTTTCTAAGACACTCAGTATGTCTGATAGTATATTATATAGTTCTGGAAGATTATGAAAATGTTGGATAAGGCTGTGTTCAAAAACAATTTTGTAATGCAGCAGGCAAGACAGATAACTCAGTATAATTTTTTGCTAGTGGATAACTGAAGCTCAATTAAGGAGCAATGGTAAAATTTTCTTCTTTCGTTGATTTTAAAAAAGACAAAGCTGTGCAGAAAAATAACATGCCAAAACTAGCACAGGAAACATAAACCTTGATTAAGCAGATTGTTTGCAGTTTTATTTTATTCTCTTTTTCTACTTCTTCTTTTCTTTAAAGTGGACTAAATATGCATTCTAATGGTACTTGATACAAAATTAAGTAAAAATTTGACTGAAGAAATAGGAAACTTAGTTCTAAAATGGAAGCTAGCTTTATTTACCGTTTCTTGAAGCAAATATTATTTACGGCTTTATATGTTATAGTTTTCCAAATTTTAGTATTAGTTAAGATTTGTTCTTGTTGAGACACTCTTAACAAGCTAACTAATAGTAAGTAGAAAGCAGAATAAAAAAAAAACACTGAAATCCATGGGGGTGTCCAAATTTTTTTTTGGAGGTTGGGGTGTTTTTTCAAGGGGCGAGGTACAACTTTCTTGAAAAAACACATCAAAAATTTGTTTATATGCATTCCTGTTGCGCTTTTTTACAAATTGGACAAAAATTTGAGGAGGAGAGCTCAAACCCTGTACCCCACCCCCCCCCCTGGACACAGCCTTACTGACATTGCCAGAATGTCGGTGGTACCAAACAAGCAAAAACAAAAGGAATCACTCACTCCATTTTCTTCTGTCAAAGAGAATCCTTGAACCTCGGTACTTGCTGATAGTCGTTGTAGAAGAACCCTTAGGCATTGTTTTACATTTGATGTTTCATTTAAGCCACATTCAAGCCGAAATTCTTCCATTGCTCGATCTGCATCAACTCTGGCTCTTTTTGCTTCAAAAAGTGATGGAAGCATGCCCTAAAACACATTTTTTAAATTGTAAAAGAGTTATTTATCTTCAAATGCTTCAAACTCCTGTTTGTCAGTTCAATCAAACAGCTCGTAGTAAAAAGATCGTTCTGATAGTAACTGATACCCTAAAGAAAATAGCTTAAACATAAATACACACAACAAAAAGTTTGGATTATCAGGATCATTTTGGGTACAAAATTAATTAAGTTTGAAGCTATCCGGTAAAAGTTCAGAACCACAGAATATTTACCAATAGATACATCAAAAGAATCGAATTTTTATGCTAATTTCAAGTATATAAGTTTCTTCAAGTTTAGTCTTCTCCATCAAAAGTTACGAGCCTGAGGAAATTTGCCTTACTCTTGAAAAAAGGGGGAAACACCCCATTAAAGTAATAGAATCTTAATGAAAATCACACCATCAGATTTTGTGTATCACAGAACTCTACTGTACTCTACTACAAGCTCCTATCTGCAAAAATGTAGAATTTTGTATTTTTACCAGAAGAAATATCACGGATGCGTGTTTATTTTTTTTCCCCAGGGGTGATCGCATCGACCCAGTGGTCCTAGAATATCGCGAGAGGGCTCACTCGAATGGAAATTAAAAGTTCTAGTGCCCTTTTAAGTGACCAAAAAAATTGGGGGGCAACTAGGCCATGTCCCACGCTTTTTTCCCAAATTCACCCGATCAAAATTTTGAGACAGTCATTTTTTTCAGCATAGTCAAACAATTTTACAGCTAGGTCTTTAAAGATGACTTAATCCCCACAGTCCCCGGGGGAAGGGCTGCAAGTTGTGAGCTTTGCCCATTGTTTACACATAGTATTGGGTAATGGGAAGTATACAGACGTTTTAAGGGTATTATCTGCGGTGGTAGGGGGGGGGGGGGGGTCAAGGAGAGGTGGTTACATGGGAGGATCTTTCCACGGAGGAATTTTTCATAGGGGAAGGGAATTTTCTGTGAAGGGAATTTTCTATGAAGGGGATTCTGGATTTCCAATTATTATTTAAAAAACGACCAGAAATTACACAAAAACAAGTTTTTCAATTGAAAGTAAGGAATAACATTAAAACTTAAAACGAACAGAAATTATTACGTATATGAGGGGGTTCGCTCCCTAGTCAATACCTCCCTCTTTTTCTTGTACTTTCAAAAGAGCTATTTATTCTAATTAAACGGTCTATGTGAATCAGGGGTCATTCTGAAAGAATTGTAACAAAATTTGAACTTTAGCGTAAAGAGCGAGGCATTGACGAGGGGGCGAACCCTTTCATATACGTAATAATTTCTGTTCGTTTTAAGTTTTAATGTTACTCCTTACTTTCAGTTGAAAAAACTTTCTTTTTTATTTAATCAAGTTCACAAAAAGATTGTGTCAGATCAAAGAAGCGTGTTCTGTCACTTTATGGTGCAAAAATATAAACAAGTCGGCCAAAAGAGTGACAAAAAGCTATCTTGTGGAAATTTTGAGACAATTAATTTAAAAGTGTTAGAAAACTGTATATTGATCATTCCTGTTTCAGAAACACTATCACCGCGCAGTGGGCATTCATTCCCAAAGATAAACGTAGTCCACACAAAATAATCGGTTACTATAGACATCTAAGCTTCATTTTAAGAAGTTGATTCATTTGAGGCTTGATAAAATCGTATTTGATCCTGTACCATTACGCGTCAGCTATTATGGAGCAGGGGTGGTGGATCTTTGGATAGATGGATGGAAGAATGCCTGCCGAATAATCCCTGAATGGGAGTTTAATAAAAATAAGAACAACATAACTAGGGGGGTCATTTAAATTGGAACAACATCCCAAAAATAGAATTTCAACAGACAAAGTCAAAACAAAAATTTTTATAAGAAAACATTTAAAACTGATAGTTTCCAAATTCAAATTCAACATAAAAATTTTTTATGTACAGTGATGTGCAGAAATTCATCAGATATTCGGCGGGAAGGGGCTAGTACAAATTTTGTGTGTATGGAGTACCTGAAATGTCTAATAGCGCATTTTAGGCCCAAATTTTCCAAATATACACAAGAAACCAGTGGGTCATATTAAGGGGAGATTCAGGCCCACTGGTTCTCCTTCATTTAGAAGTATATACTTGCACTGTGCTCGTGATAAGGGAGCTGAGGGAGCAACAGATCTTACTTTGTTCCATAACTGTAGTCTTAATAAAAACCGTGGTATTTAAATCAAAGCACTGAGAAATAAAGTTTAACCTTATAATAAAGAACAGGGGCAGCCACCTTCAGATTTGAGGATAACTTATTATATTATATAAGGCAAATGCACTTAAATGAATGATTAATTCTCGAAACATTTGTTAACCAATATTCCAGCTTTCACGTAAATGGTAGAGGTTCACAAGAGCGGGGGGGGGGGCTACACCCACTCAAGTTTAGGGCAAACCTGTGTTTATTATCAATAGAAGATAAATATTGATTTTCTGACAATTTTAAATGCCAGAAAAGATTGTCGTTAAAACCTGGAACCAGCCCTGGCATAATATGTTCAGTATTTTCTAAGATACATGTTTTCAATGGATAGGACATGTTTTTGCCGTTAGAAACTTAACTTCCAGCATTCAATAGAACAGAGGAAGATGGACATCGTGTTTTAGTCAGGAGGCGAATCTTCAAGCAAAAAGACTGTGTACTATCGTCATATTTGTTTCAAGTTGCAAAAATCCGATGCTGCTTGTCCGATCCTCCTCCTCTTAATGTCGTTGGCTATACTACCATAATATATGATCCAACTCCCGAGATAATTTAATTCTTTGGACTACTCAATTGCCTTAACTTTACATTTTAGTATCAGCAGAGAGTCAGACGTGGTCATGTTCTTTGTCTTTCTGACTTTCCCTGTAAATCTTTCTTTCTCGGTCTTTTCATCTATAGCGTCAAGGAACAGCAATATTCACTGTTCTACATCTTCGATATGAAAAAAAATATCCGCAAAGTCCGGATCAGAGATTCTTCGGCTGCTAAACTTCAGTCCAAAACCCGAAGAGTGCCGCAGAATACTTACCATTATAATGATAAACATGAAGAGGGATAGAATACGTCCCTGTTTGACACCAAACATTATCCTGCGGAGACGCAAGTCTTCATTTTCTGCGCGGACGGAGTATTCATAAGTTTTGTAGAGTGTGATTATCATTAAAGTACTTTATAACATTCCAAATCTCTCATGTAGTGTCTCGGTCAATAAAATCGAACTCCTTTTCAAAATTAATAAAGACCATCATTAAGTCAGATCTAGTTTTAATTGTAGTAAGGTATCCTTACCTTGGCAACAAAAAAATCATCCTTGATGAGGTGACAGCTAGTGATCAAACGACTTCGAACTGTATTGGAAAAAAGTGTTATCGAATAAAAATATAAAGAGCACCGTTGATTTATCCTATGTATACATATCTCCCTGCTCTTCACGCGGATGTTTTACAATTAAGAATGATGAGATAGGAAAATAACATTTCGTATTTGCAAGTCGTTTCTTCACTGCTTGTCTTTTAAAACATTTGAACTGAAAATTATATTATTATTGAGCCATATTTTAATATTAATAGAAAGAGTGGGCAGTTGAGGACGTGCCCTCGCATGTACACGATAAGTTACGTCCGTTCCCATTCTAAATTAAAAGTTCCCTTTTATTTGAAAAACAATTACTTATTTTGATTTAATGTTGGGATGCAGTAGCAAGGAGAAAAAAAAATTAAAGACTATAATATACGGAATGCTCCGAAAGCAGTTAAAGAGTTCTGCAACTTGGGGCGTAAAGAAAGCATTTCTGGGACATGAGAACATCTTGTTCCAATGGCTTGGTCATTCTAAGTTAAAGATAATGCTTTACTGCGATTACAGATATATCGTCGAGCGAAAACTGAAGGGGGTGTCTAATTTTATACGAGAGCTGGAGTAGGCTTTTTAAGCTTATAGCGAACAATAGTTCTCCGTTGATATCTTGATTGCAAAAAGGCAGAAAAATAAAAAAAAATACCGATTTTTATTAGATAAGTAAATTTCAGAGTTTTGTTTTACCTCGAAGCACTGAAATTTTTTGAGCCATGTGATGGCATAGTGGACTGATCTCTGCTTGGTAATACGGGATTCGGGTTCGATCCCAGGTGCTACAGGGCCTGGAATTCCATAGAGACTTTGTATTAACGTCTGCAAAACATGAAACAAGAAAAAGAAGAAGATTTTTTTTTTCTCTGAAGATACTCAGCACCTCTGGTCTATGCTATCAACATAGATAATGTTGAGGCTGATGCGTAAAAAGAAGAGAAAAAACACAACTAGCTAAAAGAAGAAAAAAACATCAATTTATAATTGGGTTTAATTGTGTTTAAACACAGCAATACGCCAAACCACAAAATTTATTAATAACTATGAAGAAATAGCAAAATGAATCTCCATTGTTTTTCTTCTGGGACAGAAAATTTCAATGGGAAACTGTAAAATTGTTTCTTTTAAAAAAGTAGATAGCAATTCTTAAAATTTTTAATTTGGCTCATCATGGTTAGCTGTATAGAAAATTCATCTTCATGACTACTGTCTTAACTCTCAGCACAAATGAAAAAGCAAAACTACTAAGTCAATATATGAAAAGCCAACCTTAAACATTTCATCCAATTGTTTTACACCAACTTGTTTGATGTCCGAGTGTCGTTTGTTCCTGGTGAATAACGTTCTAGGCAATTTCTAAAAAAGCAAAATAATTTCAAAATTATCCTGTCAATGTGCCCTGATAGGAAAAAAAAAACAATTATTCAATTTCAAGTCATCTTCATCACATAGAAACAGAGATATGAACAGGAGATGAACTTTATGTCAGTCCTGAAATCATCCGTCACTAAATTTTCCTTTTTGGCAATTCAGTGGTTAAAGGCCTCACTTTACAAGTTTATTTTATGTTACATCAAAGCAAGGTGTATTTCTTGAGTGG
Source organism: Artemia sp. Kazakhstan ARC1039 (assembly GCA_029168905.1). Classification (NCBI taxonomy): domain Eukaryota; kingdom Metazoa; phylum Arthropoda; class Branchiopoda; order Anostraca; family Artemiidae; genus Artemia; species Artemia sp. Kazakhstan ARC1039. The sequence goes on along the minus strand of JAQQPU010000011.1, from coordinate 99,316 downwards.
AAATTATTAATGGGGGGGGGGTGAAGCTTGGATCGGATGAATACAATCAAGTCAGAATTTAAATCAAGGGGAATCGGTTAAACTCACCAAAACCCTAAAACTAGGTGAATTATAAGGAAAGTACTGGTCAAAAAAGAATAATCATAAAAAATCAACAGAAGGTTAGGCATAAAGAACCCCCAGGTCCATTCCAGTTTACTTTTATATGCAAATGATGTGAAAGAATCCCATCGCCCTCAATTCTTCAAAATGACTTTTCTAGGGTAAAGAATCACTCCAAAATTTCTTTCATGTTGCAACCTTGGCTTCAAGGCCTATTATCCTTGACCTTTATTTTGTTACAGACTGGACAGAAGTACGACTTTTCAAGCTAGAATGAATGCATTTCTTCAACATGAGCAAATATTACGCAAGCATTCGTACAAATAATTGTGTTGCGGGAGCAACACTTTGGCTTTGTCCTTTTTTTTCTCTTCTGTCATCGATTTCTCAAACTTTTATTGTGAGAAAGTTGCAAGGGTTAAGCCCTCGCAATTTTATAGAAAATATGGACCTTTAGCTGGATTAGTGAACATAGCCGAATATATGCTGGAAAGTCGTATAAAATTATCTCATAGATAAAACTGTGGATTTTGTTTATCCTTGAGCCAGAGTGAATAGAGTGCGTGCTAAAATGGGGTTTTATAGTCCATGTCAAAGAATAGTATGTGAAGTCACCTAGCTTTTGCTCTCGAGCCTTTTAAGTAGAAATTTATTCTGGGAAAGGCAAGTAAGCAGATGTTTAAGGGTTACAATGGTTTCCTGTCCCTATCATTGAATATTTTCTTAGAATAATAAGTAGAAGAATTGGACACATAAAAAAATGGTATTTTCCTGTGGAATTTATCATGTGCTGTTAAAAACCTATTACGTTTGCAAATTTGATAAAATACTAAGCAGGCAAGAAACAGCATTAAAATTATATTAATATCCCTGTTAAGATCCTTAGATCCTTGTTAATAAGTCCCATAATTGTGCGACAAAAATATAAAATTGGAGATTTAAACAGGATAATTTTTTACGGTCTAAAAAGTGCTACCACCTACTTTGCCAATTGTCTCTGTTTTTGATCTAGTTTTGGAAAAGGAAAATTGAGGCTTATGATTATTATTTTCTGTGTTTTCGAGCGAGGTAAAGGAATGTATCGCATGTGCCTTCAAAACTTTAAAGGTTCTCTCATTGCTAAGGGAGCTGGAGAATTCCCTTTGCCCTTTACTTCTTAGTGATGTGTAAAAAGTAAATCCCTGGCTCCTGTGTCCACCCCCTTTCATCCTAACTTTTTGCCACAAAGATGGTCATTTCATAGCATTTAACCACGTGACATTCAATAACCTGAGAAGAAACAATACCAAGGTGTTTTTATGCAATAATTTTGAAGGTGAAGCCGATTAAAGCTAACTGTTACACTTCACATTGCCTTCGCAACGTACATATAGTTCAATTTGTTTCCTGATCAAAGTTATTCTGTTTCTTATAAGGAAAATTATTTCAGCATCGTTTTCAACGTTTGTCCTGTAACGATGTATTTCAAGTCGCATCTAGGGCTGTAGTAAACTTCATATCTCTTTTAATAAGGTTGGCAGTTATTCCTGATATCTGCAGCACAATAAATATATAAAATTTTGAACACGCCCAGATTACTTTGAATTTTTCCTCTTTGGCATTATAGTAAAAGGCAAAAGGAGCATGTGACCTTTACACCTTTGTACTTTTTTAAACTCCCAATTGTTTTTTCTGTTTTGAAACTGAAATATGATTGAGCAGCAACTACCATTCTTTACGACGATTTTATCAACGCTTCATACCAATATGAAGTTGTAAACAAGTGGTAACAATAAAAATCAGATGGCAAATAACTAAAAAAATTCACAGCAATTGTACAAGTTTTAAGAAGGGCAGAGAACTTTCAATAAAGAACTCCGTTAAGCAGTTTCCTGTGTAAAACAAAAATAAGAAAAAAGGACAGAGAAAGGAAAGTATATAAAAACCCCGAAAAGTTGAAATAATCTTTTTAAGTCAGGTTCCATTACCTTTCACTTTTGTATTCCAGAGTTTTTTGTTTCGTTTTTTTGTTTGAATTTTCTAGGTTCCTTTGTTTTTATCTCTTCTTTGTATCGCTCATCTTTTTTCTGAATCAATTTTTTTTTTAAACGAAAACGACTCAGTTGAGTTTTTTTCCCCAAAAACAGATCCTTTTTTAAAGTTTTGATTAGCAGTAGATATTTTCTTATTTTTTTTCCTTTTAATTTGTTTGGTTTAAAATTATTTAAATGTTTCAAAAAATATCTCAGTGAAACCCATCTTCATGAAGGAACTCTGGGCCAAAATTTTTATTGTGCTATGTCGTTTTTCGGTATTTTCAGCCTAGAATTCAAAACAGAAACCCATAGACTTGGAGAGTGTAGACGTAGTCGGCATGTTGGTGACGAGGTGTATCTTGAACCGTGAATTAAAATACTAAAAATTCTTCGCTCTTTCTATGGGAAGAGAAATAAGGAATTACATGCAATGTATGACCACACAAATTGTTGTAGAAGCTTTTGTATTTTTTGGAAAAAAGTTTCTCGGCTTGTTTTCTTTAAGAGCCACTTAAAAAACGATGTTCAGGAAGCAGCTTACATTTTGAAGAGTTCAATCATTTTTAGCCATTTTAAGCATACAGGATCAATCGTTTCTCGGCGTTGCTTTGTGTAACCACTTTCATTAGATGGTGATTAAGAAAAAGTATTTTTGTCATATTTATCGAAAGATGCGGTGGCGCGTCCAATAGGCAAACTAGGCGGCCGCGTAGGGCGGCAGCCTGGGGAGGGCGGTAAAAATGGAAACTAAAAAAAATTGATTTCAGAATATCAATATTAACTTGATTCAAGTTTTACAGGTCAATTTACTGATTCATCATAGGCAGCGCGCTAGCACTGCCTAAGTAAAGAACAATGTGGGCAAAATGTGTTTTTTTTTAAGCCGGGCAGTTCGTATCGAAGGAGTTGTCGTAGAAACTTCGAAAAGGGCTCATTCGATTGAAAATTGGAGTGGCTAGTGCCCTTTTTAATAGTTGAAAGTGATTGGAGGGCAGCTCCAGCCCCCCCGCCCATCATTCCCCCAAACACATCCAATCAAAATTTTGAGATAGCCATTTTGTTCAGCGTAGTTCATTTCCAGATAGAAAATATGTTTTTGAGGAGGACACTCCCCCATAACCCTCGGGGCAAGGGTTTCAATTTATGCCTTGAGGGCATATAAGAACGATGTTGGCACAATTTACTATGTATTATTTTGTTCCTTTAGAGCAGGGCACTTCATATGGAAGGGGTAGTCGTAGAAACTTCAAAAGGGGCTCATTCGATTGAAAATTGAGAGCTTTGGTGCCCTTTTTAATAGTCGAAAGTGATTGGAGGGCAACTAGCCCCCCCCCCAACGCCAATCATTCCCCCAAACACATCCAATCAAAATTTTGAGATAGCCATTTTCTTCAAAGTAGTTGATTTACACATAGAAAATATGTTTTTGAGGAGGACACTCCCCCACAACTCTCAGGGCAAGGGTTTTAAGTTATGCCCTAGGGGTATATAAGGTTTTTATAGAAGGCTTTGTCGTAGAAACTTCAAAAAAGGCTAATTCGATTGGAAATTCAAAGGGCTAGTGCCCTTTTTAATAGTCGAAAGGGATTGGAGGGCAACTAGCCCCCCCCCACGCCCATCATTCCCCAAACACATCCAATCAAAATTTTGAAATAGCCATTTTGTTCAGCGTAGTTGATTTCCAGATAGAAAATATGTTTTTGAGGAGGACACTCCCCCACAACCCTCGGGGCAATGGTTTTAAGTTGTGCTCTGGGGTCATATTAGTTTTTATAGAAGGCGTTGTCGTAAAAACTTCAAAACAGGCTCATTCGATTGGAAATTCGAAGGGCTGGTACATTTTTTACTAGTCGAAAGTGATTGGAGGGCAACTAGCACCCCCACGCCCATCATTCCACCAAATACATCCAGTCGAAACTTTGAGATAGCCATTTTGTTCAGCGTACTTGATTTCCAGATAGAAAGTATGTTTTTGAGGAGGACACTCCCCCACATGCCTCAGGGCAAGGGTTTTAAGTTATGCCCTGGGGGCATATAAGGTTTTTATAGAAGGCGTTGTCGTAGAAACTTCAAAACAGGCTCATTCGATTGGAAATTTGAAGGGCTAGTACCCTTTTCATAGTCGAAAGTGATTGGAGGCAACCAGTCCCCCCACGCCCATCATTCCTCTAAATCCATCCAATCAAAATTTTGAGATAACCGTTTTGTTCAGCGTAGTTGATTGCTCATCGTTGCGTTGAATTTAGGTTAGACTGGTTATAGATGGCAGCACACCCAAGCAAACACACAGTCATAGTGAGAAAGACATATAAAAAGTTGGGTTAATTTAGGTTCACTTAGAGTGGTGCAACACACAGTCATAGTGAGAGAGACATGCAAAAAGTTGGGTTAATTTAGGTTCACGTTTTGCGTGTCTCTCTCAATATGACTGTGTGTCTGAGCGGGTGTACTGCCATCTATAACCGGTCTAACCTAAATTCAACGTAACGATGTATAAAGTCAAAAAGAATAGAACTTGGATTTTATGAATGTTATCTGATGTATCTGATAAAGACGTTGAAAACGGATTTATTCACTCTAATACTTAGATTTTGTCAATTTTATCCGATGTATCTGACAAAAGATGTTGATAAGAAATTTATTCACTCTGACACTTAGATTTTGCCAATTTTATCCTATGTATGCGAGAAAAGGATGTTGATATAGAATTTAATCATTCTGACTCTTAGATTTTGATAATATTATCCAACTTATTCAGAAAAGCATGTTGATAAAGAATTTATTCACTCTGACACTTAGATTTTGTCAATGTTATCCTATGTATCCGACAAATGATGTTGATATAGAATTTAATCATTCTGATACTTAGATTTTGTCAGTTTTATCCGACGTATCCGACAAAAGATGTTGATAAATAATTTATTCATTCTAATACATAGATTTTGTCAATGTTATCTGACATATCTGGCAAATGATGTCTATAAAAAATGTTAATAAAGAATTTATTCACTCTGATACTTAGATTTTGTCAATGTTATTAAACGTATCTGTCAAAAGACATTGATAACGAATTTATTCACGCTGATACTTGGATTTTCTCAATTTTATCAAGTGTATCTGACGAATGTCGATGATAATGAGTTTATTGGCTCTCATACATACATTTTGTGAATGTTATCCGATGTATCCAACAAAAGAAGTTGATAAAGAATTTATTCACTCTGATACTTTGATTTTGACAATGTTATCCGACATATCTGAAAAAAGATGCTGATAAAGAATTAATTCAATCTGATACTTAAATTTTGTCAATTTTATCCAGATAACCGATGTATCCGGCACAGAATGTTGATAAAGAGTTTATTCGCTACGATACTTAGATTTTGTCAATTCTATGCGACATATCCGACAAAGGATGTTGATAAAGCATTTATTTATTCTGATACTTAGATTTTGTAAATTTTATACGTTATATCTGACAAAGATGTTGATAAAAAATTTATTCTCTCTGATACATAGAATTTGTGAATGTTATTCACTCTGATACTTAGATTTAGTCAATGTTATCCGACATATCTGACAAAAGATGTCGATAAAGAACCCAAATTTTTGCATGTCTCTCTCACTATGACTGCGTGTCTGAGCGGGTTTGCTGCATCTGTAACCGATCTAACCTAAATCCAACGTAACGCTGTATAAAGTCAAAATAAACAGAAATTGGATTTTATGAATGTTATTTCATGTATCTGATAACGACATTGAAAACGAGTTTATTCACTCTGATACTTAGATTTTGTCGATTTTATTCGATGTATCTGACAAAAGGTGTTGATAAAAAATTTATTCACTCTGACACATAGATTTTGTCAATTTTATCCTATGAATTCGAGAAAAGGATGTTGATATAGAATTTAATCACTCTGATTCTTAGACTTTGATAATGATATCAAATGTATTTAGAAAAGGACGTTGATATAGAATATATTCACTCTGACACTTAGATTTTGTCAATGTTATCCTATGTATCCAACAAATAATTTTGATATAGAATTTAATCATTCTGATACTTAGATTTTGTTAATTTTATCCGACGTATCCAACAAAAAATGTTGATAAACAGTTCATTCATTCTAATACATAGATTTTGTCAGTGTTATCCGACATATCTGACAAACGATGTCTATAAAAAATTGTTAATAAGGAATTTATCCACTCTGATACTTAGATTTTGTCAATGTTATTAAACATATCTGTCAAAAGACATTGATAACGAATTTATTCACGCTAATACTTGGATTTTCTCAATTTTATCAAGCGTATCTGACAAATGTCGATGATCACGAATTTATTGGCTCACATACATAAATTTTGTGAATGTTATCCGATGTATCCAACAAAAGAAGTTGATAAAGAATTTATTCACTCTGATACTTAGATTTCGTCTATGTTATCAGACATATCTGACAAAAGATGTCGATAAAGAACCCAAATTTTTGCATGTCTCTCTCACTGTGACTGCGTGTCTGAGCGGGTTTGCTGCCATCTATAACCAGTCTAACCTAAATTCAACGTAACGCTGTATAAAGTCAATAGTATCAATGCTGATACTTGGATTTTCTCAATTTTATCAAGCGTATCTGACGAATGATGATGATAATGAATTTATTGGCTCTGATACTTAGATTTTGTGAATGTTATCTGACGTATCCAACAAAAGAAGTGAATAAAAAATTTAATCACTCTGATACTTAGATTTTGACAATGTTATCTGACATATCTGACAAATGATTCTGATAAAGCATTTATTCATTCTGATACTTAGATTTTGTCACTTTTATCAGACATATCTGACAAAGGATGTTGATAAAGCATTTATTCATTCTGATACTAAGATTTTGCATATTTTATACGTTATATCTGACAAAGATGTTGATAAAAATTTTATTGTCTCTGATACTTAGATTTTGTGAATGTTATCCTATGTATCAAACGAAAGAAGTTGACAAAAAATTTATTCACTCTGATACCTAGATTTTGTCAATGTTATCCAACATTTGTGACAAAAGATGTTGATAAAGCATTTAACCTAAATTCAACGTAACGCTGCATAAAATCAAAATAAATAGAACTTGGATTGTATGAATGTTATCTGATGTATACAATAAGGACATTGAACACGAATTTATTCACTCTGATACTTATATTTTGTCAATTTTATCCGATGTATCTGACAAAACATGTTGATAAAAAAAAATTATTCACTCTGACACTTAAATTTTGTCAATTTTTTCCTATGTATCCGAGAAAAGGATGTTGATATAAAATTTAATCACTCTGATTCTTAGATTTTGATAATGTTATCAAATATATTCAGAAGCGGATGTTGAAATAGAATTTATTCACTCTGACACTTTGATTTTTTCAATGTTATCCTATGTATCCGAGAAATGATGTTGATATAGAATTTAATCATTCTGATACTTAGATTTTGTCAATTTTATCCGACGTATCCGACAAAAGATGTTGATAAAGAATTCATTCATTCTAATACATTGATTTTGTCAATGTTATCCGACGTATCCGACAAATGATGTCGATAAAAAATGTTAATAAAGAATTTATTCACTCTGATACTTAGATTTTGTCAATGTTATTAAACGTATCTGTCAAAAAACATTGATAACGAACTTATTCACTCTGATACTTGGATTTTCTCAATTTATCAAGCGTGTCTGACAAATGACGATGATAATGAATGTATTGGCTCTCATACTTAGGTTTTATGAATGTTATCCGAAGTATCCAACAAAAGAAGTTGATAAACAATTTATTCAATCTAATACTTAGATTTTGTCAATTTTATCCGATGTAGCTGATACAGATGTTGATAGAAAAAATTTATTCACTCTGACGCTTAAATTTTGTCAATGTTACCCTTTGTATCTGACAACAGATGTTGACACAGAATTTCAATCACTCTGACACTTAGGTTTTGATAATGTTAACCGACATATCAGGCAAAGAATCTATTGAGACATGTTGATAAGAAATCTATTCGCTCTGATACTTATATTCTATCAGTTTTATCCTGACCTATCCGAAAAAGGGTGTTGATAAAGAATTTATTCATTATGATACTTATATTTTCTCCATGTTAACCTATCTATCCGATATATGATGTATGCAAATTCCTTTTATTACATCCCCGATGTTTCAATAGACACTCTAAACGTTTTTGATATGTTAGCATACTCTAAAAATAATGAACACATAACAATGTAATGCATAATATATTTTCAATGAAATAATGTCATTTAGGATATTAATACAAAAAATATATTATTATACATTATTAATATCAATGAACAATATCTTAATATCTTTGGACATTTTAAATCTGTTCCATAAAATGGTTCACCATGTTCTCTCTTGATATTGTATCGTATTGTCTTCGCTTAGTTAGTAATCAGTAGAATAGTCATTAGTCCATTTTGAGTCATACACAATTTTGCGGGGGGGGGGTCATCCACATTTTCAATATGCATTTCATCTTTGCTATTATTTGTTTCATTGACTGTTTGATCAATGATGGCAGTAACGTTTCCTGGCACTTTGTTTTTCATCGATTCATCTTTATGTTCCTTAGTGATATTTTCTACCAATGCCCTTTTTATTTTTCCGGCAATTTCACTGTCTATTACGTATTATTTTTACACAGGTAAAAGTTCCGGCACGTAGACAAGATATGGTTTATGATATTAGTGGAAGAGTACGCCTGTCTTCTTTTGACCTTCCATTGAATGCTTATACCCGAAAGCTGACGATATGATGTATCAGTTGGTAATGTGTTACCTGCAACAGCAGCAAGGAGTTGTCCTCTATCATCAATGATTATTTTTATGTTGGCATTCTCTTTGAGTGCAATCATCTCCGGAGATCTCAATCTCGCATATCCACCAACATAAGAGTTGAATTTTTTTGGTACTCCAAAGGAATTTAATTCTTTACTGTCATGACAATGCACGCATACGTTTCCGATAGTGCTACCACTTTAACTTGTTTCATAGTTCAAATACTTCTCCTTCTCAGCATTCAATGCTACAATAACACTATCATCTGAACACACTTTCTTAAAAAGCTTCATCTTCACTTTTTTAAGGATATGAGTTATATGTTTATCCTTCCACTGCATAACAAATACTGATTTAATACATGCAGTAAACTAGGTAGTGTCGATAAGCCGCCATAGAGTACTTGTGGGAAAGCCGCGTCGTGTCGCTGAGCAAGCATAGAGTACAATTGGTAGAGCCGCAAGCATATTTCATGTCGTTTTAAGATACGTAAAAAAAGTTTCAAAAAAAGTCCAAAAAAAGTGCTACTACAAACATTATTTTTCTAATAGTAAAAGTCATGACTAACATATCTATACCATTCTCATTTTGAGTTTCGAAAATATTAGATGTGAATTTTTTATGTTTTAAGTATCTTTTATGTCATTCTAAGACATGTAAAAAAAGTTGAAAAAAACCATGTTAAAAAAAAAGTTCAAAAAAGAAAACTTCAAAAAAAAGTTAAAAAATGGGGGAGGGGCCAAAAAAATTAGAGGGAGGGGCCCTTGGAGTTTGGGGATAGGAGAACTTTGGAGGTTGAGGTCCTTGGTGGTTTGGGTCATTGATGGTTGCGATCCTTGATGCTTCAGACCTATAATCATCTCATTAATCGATTTCTAAGGGTTTCTAAAGATTGTTCTGAATTTCTTTATTAAAATTCTTTTCTTGGCATCTACATCTCTATTAGTATCAACTTTTAAGTATAGTACAATGTTAGAGCATATTTTATATTGACAACACTGTTCAAATGGTACTTGTATATTATACAGAGCACATCCAAGAATTAAAGCTAGGTCAAGTCACAATGTCATTTTGTCATCGTTAATCATTTCCATAGATTGATGCCAACGATGCTATTCCAAATTTATAATAAATTGCCTATGAGTTAGCAACCCCTTCGGGGTTACCTTAACTGGTAATTAGTTTAACCCTTTTTTACCGCCTTCATACAGTCTAATTAAAAATTTCATCTAACCCTGTTTCACCCCTATTATTCAATCACCAATTAATATCATTCATTGCATAGTTATGCAAATGGTATACCTTTTTTCGTAAATTGATTTAGTTTACGCAAATGTTATAACTTTCAACTTAAAACAATTCTGACTATAGCATCCCATTCCTCATTCTTTAATTACCCGCGACGCACTCCTAAGCAAATCAGTCTTGATTAAAGGCAATGGTCCAGAAAATGGGTTTTGGTGAAAGAGTTGTTCCACACGATTGTATGAAGTATTTTTATAAAGAGACCACCTTTGAATACACAAATCTAGTTTTGTATGTATTATTGTCTTATGGACTACCGTTAGTGGAAACATCTCTGATTGGCCCAGAAAATAGGTGTTGCCTCAGAAACCTGTCTGGTAAGGCATGTACCGTTCATAGTAATAGCCCGTGGTAAGGAATATTACGCAATCACTTGTCGGATATATAGATGACTGCCCGTGGTAAGACATACTACGCAATCACATGTCGCGCTAATTGATAGCACACTACTATTCCACCTCCGATTACGTTCTACGAATAAAACGGACAATAGCCTCTAAATTTTTAATCGAATGAGCTCTTTTTGAAGTTTCTAGAACAACGCTCTCTATAAAAACCTAATATGCCCTCAGGGTATAACTTACAACCGTAGCCCTGAGGGCTGTTGGGGGGGGGGTATCATACTAAAAGAAATAATTTCTGAACCCTTTAAGTAAGTTCAACAAAATGGCTATATCAAAATGTTGATCGGAAGTGTTTGGAGAAATTTATGTGCGTGGGGGGCATTCGCCCTCCGATCGCTTTTGACTATTAATAAGGGAACTAGCCCTCAAGATTCCCAATTGAACGACCCCTTTTTGAATTTTCTACGACAACACTTTCTATTTTTGTGTTTGGGGAAATGGTGGGCATGAGACGGGGGTTAGTTGCCTTCCAATGTAGTTTGACTACTAAAAAGGCACCAGCCCTTTCAATTTGCAATCGAATGAGACCTTTTTGAAGTTTCTACGACATCGATTTTTATAAAAAACCTTATTCACCTCCAGGGCATATCTTACAACCCTTGCCTTGAGGGCTATGGGGGGAGTGTCATCATCAAAGACATAATTACCGGACCTTTCAACTACGTTGAATAAAATATGTATCTCAAAATTTTGATTGGATGTGTTTGGGGAAATGGTTGGGGTGAAAGGGGGGTTAGTTTCCATCCAATCACTTTTTACTATTAAAAAGGGGACTAGCCGTTCAAACTACTAATAATATGAGCCCTTTTTGAAGTTTCTACGACAATACTCTCTATAAGAACCTTATATGCCCCCAGGGCATAACTTACAACCCTTTCCCTGAAGGCTGTGGGGGGATTGCCGTCCTCAAAGACCTAATTTCCAGAACTTTCAACTACGTTGAACGAGATGGCTATCTCAAATTTTTGATTGGACGTGTTTGGTGAAATGGTGGGCATGAGAGGGGGTATTCTTCCCTCCAATCACTTTTGACTATTAAAAAGGGCACTAGCCCTTTCAATTTCCATTCGAATGAGCCCCTTTTGAAGTTTCTACGACAACGCTTTCTGTAAACCCCTTTTATGCCCCCAGGGCATAACTTACAACCCTTGGCCTGAGGGCTGTAGGGGAAGTGTCACCCTTAAAGACATAATTTCCGGACCTTTCCACTTGACTATCACGAACAAAATGACTATCTCAAAATTTTGATTGGATGTGTTTGAGTAAATGGTGGGTTTGAGAGGGTTGTTGTTTTCCTGCTATCACTTTCAATTATTAAAAAAGGCACAAGCCCTTCCAGTTTCCATTTGAATGAGCTTTTTTCGAAGTTCTTCGATAACTCCTTTGATACGAAGTGCCCTAGTCTAAACCAAAAAAATAAATAAAACCAAAAATATTGCGCTGCCTATGATATAGTGAATGGACATAACCAGGATTATTTGTCTGTTAAGTCCCATTTAAAAATCAATCACTTTTTACGCATACTTCGCAAGGTGCTTAGGCTAGTTCCATACTCATTCAGACAAAAAGAAAAAAAAATATAATAATTTCATAGTCTCAGGTCGTATTGAATTGACCAATATAGGCTGCCAAATATAGACGCAATTTTTCCAGTGCAATTTTAAAAAATGTTAAAACTACTCTATTTTGGGAAGGTTTGCAGATTTTAATTTTTCTTTTTTGACAAGAAGTAGGTAAAGTTTACTCGGTTTTTATGGTAATGTCAAAGTTTTCATTTAGTAGCCCTATACAAAATATTTTGCTTTGTCTACTGTTGACCAGTATTATTCAGCCTTGAAGTCTGTTAAAAGGTGAATTTCCGTCTTCAAGCTTGTTTTTTTTATACAAACTGGAGAAAGGTTGCTAGTTTTGGCACTGAAAATTCAGAGCTTCACGACATCAGTGATTGAGATGAAAACTCAGATTTTCGACTTTCAGATCATGTTCTGTGATCCAAGATGTGAAACGCTGGATTATTTAGGGTACCTTTCTAGAGACCTTAGGTACGTAACCCCTTCTCAACTTTTATTTTATTCAAAAAGTTATTATTTCCCTAAGAAATAATTTTAAGTTATCTGGAGAAGCTCCAAAGATAGAGCAGTTTCAACATTTTTCTGAAGTCACAAGTAAGAAATGGCCCCAAACAAGCCATTTTCGGTGGCCGCATCTTGAAACAACAACTTTTTTCTGACAAAAATGAAATATAATAATATCTATTTTGTATGAATTTCAACGTATTTCAAATCAAATGCATTAGCTGCCAATAGCCCGCTTAAAGATATGCAAATGGCAGCCCAGATGGTAAAGGCTTTGCGTTTAGAAGTCAGAGCTTACATTAGCTAGAGATTAAGCAGAAATTTTAACACAGTACAAGTTTTAAGGTTTTAATCTTGCCCGTTTCTTTTTTTCGTAATAAGCTACTTTGTAGCTGGAGACGTCACATAGAAGACACGATCCAAGATCTTTACTTGAATGAATATCATGTTAAAATACACTATCTAAATTTTAATATAAAGTAATTAAAATAATTAATCATTTTATTATGAAGTCATTTATGAAAACAAAATAATGGTACATAAAATTAATTGCTCAGTTTTGAATGGATTACAGAGACAATAGGTCGTGAAAATAGCATTTTTCTGACAGTTTGTTGATCTAATTCTATTGGCCGTCAAAAATCTACAAAAGCCAGCAGATGCTCGATTCACCAATAGGGGTTATCGACTCAACTATGTCGAATAATTTGGCTACATTTGTCGTGTTCCCTTTAAATTAACAATAACATCAAAGTAAAAACATTTTTTGTCCCCTGGACCCATCTTAGGTCTGTTCGTATCTTAAAACTGTGATTTTTTATGCCTATGAAGTTTTTAGGGCAGTAGGCCACTTTTGTCAGTGCTGCCACGTTGAACGGTAAAAATAAATAATAAGAACTAATTAGTTAAATCTTACAGCGCCTTTCGTTCTTAGAAATTCAAACATTCGCAATCTATTGATTCCCAAAGAAAACTAGACCTTTAAAAGAAAGCTAGACCTTCTCAAGTGTTTGGTTACATGGGTTTTTAGCTAAATTTTCGTTGTGTTTTTTCTGATTTTCCACTCACGTTTCTTTCTCTTTTTTTTTTGTTTGGAACTGTCACAAGGAATGATTTATTTATTTCAAATTCATTTTTGAATGCAGCGCAGGGTGTTAGCAATCCATTGGTTTCAACAGCATTTAATCATTCTAACACATGAAAATGCTGGTGCAGATGGAAGATAATCATGAGTTGAATAAAAATTTCAAGTAATAAGCTATACTTACCCCACCTCCGCGTTTATTAGTTATGGAAATGTGGACGAATAGGGTTGTATTTTCTAGAGGTTCACCAAGATTTGAGAGCAGACGTACATGTCGATATCCTAAATAAATACAGAGTTATTTGTAGATGAAATAGAAAACTACTATTCGGACAAATAAGGGCGAGGGTGGCAACTGTGCATTTTGTGCTAATGATTCACGTATTTGTTCAGCTGGTGATAATCAATAAGATGTTAAATTAATTTACAAACAATTTTTAAAACAATGCATGGCATCTTGCGTGAACAGGCCTACTGCTAGAAAATAGCTGTTTTTTGCTAATTTAAAGATTCATGCAAATTTTCGCTAATCGTGGTGTTCCTTTTTTTCTTTAAGGTTGGATAAACCTTCAGCTTTTCCAGGATTTTAATAAAAGTAGTTTTTCTGCTACAGCCTTTTTGAACCTGTGCATTACCTCTAGGCAAACACTCGGGACTTCAAAGTGTATGGACACCGCAAATAATGAGAACCAGCAGCTTATAGCGAAAGATTCCTAGATTGTGTTCGACAAGACTAGGAGTGTGTCCGGACCCTAAACTATGGTAGTTAGATAGGGTTGATTACAGTTAAGTCAACCGTAGTTCTTACACGGTCAGGGTATTCAGGCAAAATTTTTGAGGCAGAATATTCAGGGGAACTTAAATGGGGTTCTTTTGAAATGCGCTACGACCATCTTTGCGGAAAATTCTAAAATCCCTAAGGGTTGACTAAGTTCAAATCAACCGTAGTTCTGACAAGGTCAATATATTCAGGCAAAATTTTTCAAGGCAAAGTTTTCAGGGGAACTTAAACGGATTGTTTTTTAAATACCCTACGAGTATCGTTGGCGAAAATTCTAAAATCCCTTATAGAAATTCCCAATAAGCTGAAATGACTTTGCGTGGACTTTACTCAGTGTCCTAAGGCACGGAAATTCAACTGGAGGTCTGAGGTATAACTATCAGACTAGCTGTGTGTGACTGAGGAGGGTAAAAATCCTTCATTTTAGCTGCAGACAACTATTCAACTGTAGACAACTATATTTCATGGTCTGACTCCAGGCAATCCTCAGTCACTGTTTAGAATCTATATTATTTTTTGTTCAGTTGGTAGTAGGTTCACCTACTCTGTCATTTTCTTCAACATTTTTTAACATTTCAAAAATGCTGTTTTTCATTAGTCTTCATCAAAATTACAAGAAATATCACCACTTTTTTTCTTCGTTAGTATAGAACTCCCGTTTTAATAGCATTCCAGAAAGTTCCTTTTTTGGTCTACATGTATGCATTCATGCATATAGGATGATGAAATCAAGCGTGCAGCATTGTGCTGAGGGGATGAAAAATCCCTTCTTGTTCCGGAGACAAGAGTTCATTTTGAAAAATCATACTTTGTTTTGAAAACAAATACGTTAAATGAGCTCCAACAGTACCCACGGAGCGTTGTTCTCCGAAAGAGGAACTTTGATTTAAAGGATGATTTCTGAGGGTTCTAATGAACCCTCAGAAATCTTTTTTCTTGAATATGTTTGTGTTTGTTGTTTTTAATCCGCAGTGTCTGTATTTATTTTAGGTAATAAATAAATAATAAAAATAATGTTTAAGGTAGTGCTAACTCTCGGATAATAGTAAAAACGAACAGAAATAAAAGTTTAAAAAGTAAAGAGTGACATTGGAACTGAGAATGAACAAAAATTCCTGCGTAGGCTATATGAGAAGATTCCCCCCTCTCCTTTGACCCTCCTCCCCCAAGCCTTGAGAACGAATGCTAAAACACAAGGGCTATTGGAAAAAGGATATAAAACTCAAGAACAGAAAAGGTTATTGTTGCAAATTTGCTTCATACAATAAAATTTTCAGTTCAATCGTTCCAAAGGTAATGGGTAACTAAAAGACTTGAAAATACCCAATAACTTAATTTGTTGCACCAGAAAGTGCTTCCGGTAAGGCACTGTTAAACTTTAGTGTAAAGAGCGGGGGTTTAAAGAGGGGCAGACATTTTATATACGGAATAATTTTTGCACGTTATAAGTCTTAAAATGGCTCTTTAGTTAAATTTGAAAAAAAAATGTTTTAATGATACAAATGATTCTTTTGGGCCTCAGGCGCCAGGATTTGCCCAATCTCCCTTTCTTTTTGATGGTATAAAGATTAATAAGTATTATTGCTTAATATTACTAAATATTAAATAGTATAAATATAATAGAAAATATAAACGCTTGGTCTACAGTATTAAAATTTGTATACATTTTTCTATGCATAAAATCGTTTAAAAATCCATCACCTTCTCACTTAAAAATTATAAATGTACATAATTTTAAACAAACCGATTGTATATTTTCTGTCGTGAAATAGAAAGACAATACAAGGGTGATAAAAAAAGAGGAAGGTCCTTCCCCACTAAAGTCCAAGGCAATAGACAAAAATCAACCGAGATACTTATTGTATAAATTATGAAAGACACCGGAAGAATCGCTCCAATTTTTAAGACTTATATTGTGTTCCCGAAAAATGAAAGTATACACCGAGTTTCCGAATGCTAATGGCAAATGTGAATTTAAAAAGCACTGGATAAGTGAACAGTTTGTACGACCAAAATAAGAGGAAATTTAGCGATACATTGAATGACGTAAAAACCAATTTGTTCCTGTGATGATATTAACTGACGCTTGTTTTGTTGTGCATATTTTAGTACAGAAATTTGTTTTTTCCTTATTATTCAGATTCACAACCAGTAACAAAGGATTTCTGTTTCATTACAACTAGAAAAATAGGATGAAAAGCTTCAGCTAATACGAACGAAACTCAGCTAAAATCACTTAAAATCAACTATACGAGGTGATAATGAATCAGCCACCATTTTCAAGAAAAGAATGCCTTGGACATCACAACCCTTCGGCATCAATATGGTTACTGCTCGGATCATCGTTGCTTTTCAGTATTCAGAGTTTTTTTTCCAGCAACTGTAATTGTTTTGGTCATTGAAGCTTAAATTGGATAATTTTTGTTTACTTGATAAAGTGATATAAACAATAACTTTGAGCAATTAGTAACCATCTAATCTAATAGAGTTAGAAGTATCCCTATTTGTAATATAATTTGCTGATTTACGTTTTCGTGGGATGGGGGCTAGCTGCCCTCCATATTTTGTTTATTTAGGAAGTGCAGGAGAAATTTTAATTTCTGTTCAAATAAACTCTCTTCCGATCTTCTAGGACTTCGATACGATCACCCATAAGGAAAATAAAAAGCAAACAAACAAACAAAAGCAAATAAACACGCGTCCTTGATCTTTCTTCTGGCAAGATAACACGAAACTCCACGTTTGCGTAGAAAGGAACTTGAAACCTGTACAGCAGGATTTCCTGATATGTGTAATCTGATGATATAAGTTTCATTAAAATCGCTTAATTTTTTTGGGGTGTTTATCCCCTGATTCAAAGATCGGGCAAGTTTTCTCTTGCTCGTAGCATTTGATGGGTATCATCAAACTTGATGAATTTAGTCTATTTAGAATCAGCATAAAAAGCCAGTTCTTTTGATATATTAATTGTTATCACGATTCCTAGCTTTTAGAGTTTCAATTACTATTCAGCTGAGTCGCTCCTTTTTTAAAGTTCGCTACCACGAAGGGTTTGGCAGAATCTGTGATCGCATCATTGAGGAATGAACACATTTTAATGAAAAAAATACATTTAAACGAATGTATTGAAATGAATGCAAAGGTAGTCGTTTAAATAACCTAGAAACTAGAAAATATTGCTGAGTATTTAAGCCATTTATTCAGTCAGGTTTATTGACAACGTTATCCCAAACAAAGCTATGCCCAAACTATCCAAATGTTATCAATTATTTGATCCTACATCTCGAATATAAAGTCAACGCATACTTATTCGATACTCAAACTCTTCACCGAAACAAGTAAGAGCTGCTCGATCTGCTATGATCTATTCATTGCCATATTTACAGTCATCCCAAAGGGAATATTGGAAATCTTTCCTCACTCAAATCTTAACCTTTTAAATGGTTACATTCGTCAAAACAAATGGGTTAAAAGGTCATTTTTTTTGGCACTCTTTGGAGAAATTGATTTCTAAATCACTCCCTCCCCCGATTTAGCACACCAAACGACTTTCTATACGGTCGAGGTCACATCGTATGTATTTTCTCTTGGCTGGCATAATTACATGATTCCTATAAGGAAAGAGACAGGAAATCGATACGAAAAATGAATCTTAAAGAAGACATAAAAATATCTTAAATGCGGAAACATTAGATACATGTTTGATGGAGTTTCTGTTAAGATGGTTACAACAAATAGTTGTATAGAATATAATAAAAATAAATTAATTTACTTTTGAATTTGTTCATTTGTAGTTGGTTTACTGTAACAACTAAAACACTAAACAAAAATTGTAGCAAACAAAAACAATCATATAAAACCTGATTTTTCAGGTATGAATAGACATATGAGGGAACTGGGGGGGGGCAAACAATATTTTCAGTTTGATGCCCTTGGTACTTTAACTGGAAGTTTACAGTCCCTTATCTTGAAAATTAATAAAAAATATTTTTTTCCATAGGTAGCATTTATTGTCTGTCCCACGACCCTTGCTCCCTGGTTTCACCAGGGTACAGGGAAGATGTAGGAATAGTTGTAGAAGCAAATAAGGCCTCATTTGAAAGTCAATACTAATACACTTTATGCTTTTCTAAAATGGTGTTGATAGGCTGGCTATCATGGGCCATTGATATTCAGGGATTGCATTCATTCAAACTTTTAATTGGTCAGTCCATTCGATTAGGAACCTGCCCGCAAACCAATCAATTTTCAGAGAATACAGTTTCAAATGTCAAAATAAGTGGTTTGTTCCAGTTTCTTTATTGATTCTTTTCTTTTTTCTTTTTTTTTTAATTTCAAATTAAATTAGCCTCCTCCAAAGTTTATATGACCAAACCTTCTCAAAAACCTTATACGCCCCAGGGGTATAACTAACAACCCTTGCCCCCATGCTCTGGGGGGGGGTGTCAACTCTGGAGGTATGACTATATGATCTTTGAACTATTTTGAAAAAAAATGTCCATCTTCAAATTTCAATCGGATGCATTTTGTGAAAAATAGGACATGTAGGGCTTGTTGCCCTCCGATCACTTTGACTCTTAAAAAGGACACTAGAACTTTCAATTTTGAATCGAATAGGCTCCTTTCGAAGTTTCTACGACAACTCCTTCTATACGAAGTGTCTTGGTCAGAAAAAATATACACAGTGCCCACTTCCCTCTTTACTTACGCAGCGCTATTGCGCTGCCTATAATTTAATAAAAAATTCTTTTTTAATCTAACACAGGAGCCCTTTGAGGCTCAGTTGCCAGGATTTTCCCACTTCCCTTTCTTTTTCGATGATCCTGATTGTAAGAAACGTGCTGTTTATCCTCTTGACCTTGGTCTTTTGAAAGTAGAATAGAAAACATAAACATTGGCCTTTAGTATTCAAATTTGTATTCATTTTTCTATGCAGAAATTTCCTTAAGAATCCATCATCTTTTTACTTGAAAAATTCTAAATATGCATAATTTTAAACAAACCGCTTGTATTTTTTCTATCATAAAAATAGAAAGACGATACAAGGGTTACAAAAAAAAGAGGAAAATCCTTCCCCATTAAAGCCCAGGAAACGGGCCAAAATCAAACGAGAAGATTGTTGTACGAATTATAAAAAACACCAGAAGCACCCCTCAAACAGTTTTGGCTAAGATTACGTTCCCAAAAATGAAAGAGTACCTCAAGTGTCTGAGAACTGTATGACAAATTATAATATAAAAAGCACAGAAAAGTATTTCTGCCTAAGTAAAGAACGAAGTCACTTCGGTGTCTTGCCATTTTGTATGAATGGGGTGGTCCAAAAACTTTGGAGGAGGCTCATTCAACTGAGAACTGGAAGTTTTAGTGCCCTTTGTAAGACTTGAAAGTGATTGGAGGGCAGCCAGTCCCCCTCTCGTGCATTTTTTTCCACCAAGCCCCCTTAACCCAAAGGAAGTTCGATCAAATTTTGAAACAAATAATATCCTCTCAATCAATTTAAAGACACCCATATCCAAGATTTTAACGACACCGTGGAAGACACACCTTCAGGATTCCTAAGACACCCTGGATTCTGACACCCCCCCCAGGATTCCTACGACACCCTGTTTCAAGCGGCCGATAGGTGTGTGTTACGTCATAGGGTTGTTTTCTAAGAGATGCAGGTTCATGTTATATCACATGGAATGTTTAGTTATGCAAATGTTACGTAATAGGACTGTTAGAGTCCGTTAATTAAGCGGGGAAACCCTGCATATAACTGAGGAGGAGCACACGTGGGTGTTACACAATGGCAGCGCACACGTAGGGTGTTACGTAATGATGGCGCACACATCGGTATTACATGATACTTTTTGAGATTTAATTTTCTTTCAAGAAGTTTTTTTCCAAGACTTTCTTTTTTTTCTTTCAAGAAGTTTTTTTCCAGGTATTTTTTTCTTCAGGGTTTCTTTTTCTTTTAAGAATTTTTTTCCAAGACGTTTTCCAAACCTTTTTTCCAAGACATTTTTTCAAGATTTCTTTAGTTCTTACGTAATGGGGAATGTCTGAGAATGACCCATTCAAACGTGACATATTTCTTCAGGCCCCATGGGGAATCCCCAGTTGTATCTAAGGAGGAAACACACGTGGGGTGTTACGCAATGACAATATACACACGTCATTTTACATAACACTTTTTGAGATTTCATTCTCTTCAATGCGTTTTTCTCAGGGAACCTTTATATTCTAATAATTTTGACCCCATTAGGATTCGAAAGGACATTTCCATCCAATGGAATGGAACCTAAACCGGGTGGAATATGAACGCCTTTCTAATGTTTTGTTTCGGCTAAAACATTCTGAGAAATGACGTATTGCACGCAAAGAGAACCCCGTTTTCGTGCATGCTAGAATGAGTAAATGAATTGCGTGTCTTCTACGGCTGCAATAATTAAAACGCAGAGAGGAAAATGGATTACTAGAAATTGATTATATTTGATATGCACCTGCTCGTTAAGTAATGCTCTTAGAGAGTGTTACCAGATAATATTGCGGGTTGCTACTAGCGAATTTTTTTTATTAATAAGGGCGAGAGGGCCTACAAGATGCTTAAATTACGTAAACGATTACATATTGAATATTCGGCCTGGAACATGAAATCTAAAAAGACACAGGCTTTTGTAAATACAAAATTTACTGATAAAAAACGCTATAAGATCATGAAATCACAGAAAACGCACTTAAACTCAACAAATGGAAGAACACAACATGAAAAAGCCTACAAAGGATAAAATATAAGAAAAAGAACCATAATATCACAGGAAAAGAATTTAAAACTAAACAAATGAAAAAGAAACTTGAAAAAACTTGTAAAGAATAAAATAAAAGCAAAAACATGCATGAATTAAAGAAAGGCGGAGGTTCTAGCAGGCAATTCCAAGAAGGGAGGGTTGTTATTAGAGGCAAATTTAAGCCCTATTAAGATAATTTGAGAGCTTCAATGAAAATACCACATTTCTTTGAACCAAGACCAGGAACATTCACCCCACCGTGGTCATATAAGGCTAGTCTAACCCCAAGCAAGCAATTGCAGAGGGGGGAAGGGAGGCTTTTTTGTAAATACAAATTGTATTACCCTATGATGCATATTGTCATTCCTAAGACATTTCCATAACATTTTCTTGTTCAAAATAATACATTCAATCCATTGATTCATGTTTTCACAAGACGACCTTATCATGATGCCTCCTAAAACACCTCACACCACCTCTCCATTACAAACCTGTCCCCTGCCATCCAAGTGGCATCCTCCATCACCCCTAGGACACTCTCAACCTTTTATCTACAGAAAATAAGCTCATAAATTTAAAATTGAACACTGTTTTTATTTGAACAGCGGGACTTGGCATTTCATTGTTAGAATGTGAGAGTCCAAGGCAGTTCACGCCACTTAAAATTTAAAACATTTCTTGAACGTTCCTTCTCTTTATTTCCAATGGTTTTATAAAAATTTGCTGCATGGTGGCAACCTTCGACACCCGTCATCATCATTTGAGCGTTCTTCTAAACCTTCAATACCCCGATGGATATATATTTTTTATTGCTATTATTTTCCGACAATTCCTAACCAGTGGTATACTATTACTGACCCACTGGCACCCTCTAACAGCCCCTCATCATTCCCAAGACATTCTCCTGATATTTTCTTGTTAGAAATCATTCGTTCAATCCATTGCTTCATGTTTCCGCAGGCCCAATAAAAAAGCTTATAAATTCCTCATAATTTTCCATAAAAAAGCTTATAAATCTAAAACTAAACACTGTTTTTTTTTTAACAGCAGCACTTAAAATTCATTGTTAGCATGTGATAGTCTAAGGCGATTCAAGCCACTTAGAATTTAAACTATTTCTTGGACAGGCCTACTCCTTATTTCCATTGGTTTTTATAAGAATTGGCTGCAAGGTGGCATCCTGCGACACCCGTCATCATCATTTAAGCGTTTTCTAACCCTAGAATACCCCAATGCATATATTTTTTTATTGCTATTATTTTCTGGCAATCCCCAACCTGTGCCACACTATTACTTACCAACTGGCACCCTCTACCACCTCCTATTTTTCCCAAGACATTTTCGTGACTCAACCCTCCGTGATACACCATGTCTATTCACACCAACGTGCCATTACATAGCTGCCACCTGCCATCCACGTTGCATCTGCCATGACCCCTAGGACATTTTCAACTTTTTTTCTACAAAAATAACCTTATAAATCTAAAATTGAACACTGTTTTTATTTGAACAGCGGAAATTAGCATTTCATTCATAGAAGGTGATTGTCCAAGGCAATTCACGCCACTTAGAATTTAAAACATTTCTTAAACGATCCTTCTCCTTATTCTTCTGGCAAAAAATACAACATTCCACATTTTTGCAGATAGCAAATAGGAGGTAACCACGAACTGTTTAATTTCCAATGGTTTTATACAAATTGGCTGCATCGTGTCACTCCGCGACAACCTTCATCATCATTTAAGCGTTTTACAGCGCTTGAATACCACAATGGATATTTTTTATTGCTATTATTTTGCGACAATTTCCAATCTCTGCCACACTATTACGGACTCATTGGCACCCTCTGAATCCACCTCTTCCTTTCAAGAGACACTTTCAGATATTTTGTGTTAAAAATCATACATTCTATCCATTACTTCCTGTTTTCGCAGACAAACCCTATCATGATTCCTTCACAAAACCGTGTCACAATGTTACTGGCCCTCTGGCACCCTCTACCACCCATTCAGGATTAATAAGACATTCTCCAGATAGTTTCTTATTAAAAATCGCGCATTAAATCTATTGATTCATGTTTTCGTAACCCATCGCTTCGTGATACACCATATCGATTCACACCACCGTGCAACCTATTACTGATGCACTGGCACCCTCTACCACCAGCTCATATTTTCTAAGACATGTTGCTGATATTTTCTTGTTAAAAATCATGGATTAAATCAATTGATTCATGTTGCCGCAACCCAACCCTCCGTGATACACCATGTAAATTCACATCACCGTGTCACACTATTACTGATCAACTGGCACCAAGGATAGTTTTGTAGTGCTGTATCGTGGTTTAACTTTTCGGTATTGCTTTTGTTGGTGTTTAAAAGTGTAGTTGGAAATGTTTCGTTTGAAACATATGACTTAGGATGTTTTTTTAGTGTAGTTTCGTGGTTTATCTTGTCTCTGTTACCATTGTTGATTTTTCAAAGATTATTTTGAAAGTTTTTAGTTTGAGACGTTTGAATTAGTATGTTTTTTTGTAGTGTAGCGTCGTGGTTTATATTGTTTGTGTTACTTTTGATCGTGTTCCAGAGTGTATTTCGGAACTTTTTATTTTGAAACATATGACTTAGGATATTTTTATAGTGTTACCTTGTGGTTTATCTTTTCTATGTTACCTTTATTGATGTTTCAAAGTGTATTTCGGAAATTTTTAATTTAAAACGTCAGACTTGGGATGTATTTTGTAGTGTGTGTCGTGGTTTATCTTGTCTGTGTTATCCTATTTCGTTTGAAACGTATGACTTAGGAGGTTTTTGCATTGTAGTGTCGTGATTTATCTTGACAGTGTTACCTTTGTTTCTCTTTCAAAGTATATTTTGGAAATTTTCCGTTTAAACGTATGACTTAGGATGGTGTTATACTGCTGGGTCGTGGTTTGTCTTGGCTTTGTTACCTTTGTCAGTGTTTTAAAGTGTATTTTGGAAGTTTTTATTTGAGGAGTATGACTTAGGATGTTTTTATATTGCTATGTCACGGTTTATCTTGCCTGTGCTACTTTTGTTAGTGTTTTAAAGTATATTTTGGAATTTTTCGTTCACAACGTATGACTTGAGAGGTTTTTGTAGTGTTGTTTCGTGGTCTATATTGTCTGTATTACCTTTGTTGGTGTTTCAAAGTTTATTTTGGAAGTTTTAGTTTGATACGTATGAATTAGGATGATTTTTTAGTGTTGTTTTATTGTTTTTCTTGTATGTGTTACCTTTGTTCGTGTTTCAAAGTGTATTTTGGAAGTATTTCGTTCGCACTGTATGACTTTTTTAGTGTTGTGTCGCGGTTTATCTTGTTTTTATTACCTTTGTTGGCGTTTCAACGTTTGTTTAGAAATTTTTTGTTTGATACTTATGACTTAGGATGTTTTTGTAATGTTGTGTCGTGGTTTATTTTGTCCGTGTTACCTTTGTTGATGTTCCAAAGTCTATTTTGGTAGTTTTTCTTTGAAAAACCTAACTTAACCTAACCTAGTCTGTTTAGGTAAGGTTAGCCTAACCTAGTAGCATATCATGATAGATTAATTTTGACGAAA
Organism: Artemia sp. Kazakhstan ARC1039; assembly: GCA_029168905.1. NCBI lineage: Eukaryota > Metazoa > Arthropoda > Branchiopoda > Anostraca > Artemiidae > Artemia > Artemia sp. Kazakhstan ARC1039. The sequence continues at coordinate 74,349 of JAQQPU010000011.1, read as the reverse complement.
GAAGAAACAACACGCAACAAGTTTCATGAACAAAATCAGTTGCGCGAGGAAAAAAACACACCACGAAAACACTACAAAACATCCTAAGGCATACATATTAAAGAAAAAACTTCAAAAATATACTTTGAAACACCAACAAAGGTAACATAGGAAAGATAAACCATGAAACAACAATACAAAAAACATCCTAAGCCCTATGTTTCAAACGAAAAAACTTACAGAATTCACTTTGAAATACTAAAAAAGGTAACACTGGCAAGATAAACCACGACACAACACAACAAAAAACTTCCTAAGTCATACGTTTCAAACGAAAGAACTTTTAAACATCCACAAAGGTACCACAGACAAGATAAACCAGGAGACACCACAACAAAAACATCCTAAGTCATACGTTTCAAACGAAAAACTTCCCAAATATACTTTGAAATAACAACAAAGGTTACAGAGACAAGATAAAGCACGACGCAACAATATAAAAAACACCCTAGGTCATACGTTTCGACGAAAAACTTCCTTAATACACTTTGAAACACCAACGAAGGTGATACAGACAAGATAAAGCATGACACAACAATAAAAAATACATCCTAAGTCAAACGTTTCAAATGAAGAACTTCTAAGATACAATTTGAAACACCAACAAAGGTAACCCAGTCAAGATACAGCACGATATAACAATACAAAAACATCGCAAGTCATACGTTTCAGGCGAAAAACTTCCAAAATACGCTTTGAATAATCAACAAAGGTAACACAGACAAGATAAAGCAGGACACAACACCACAAAAATGTCCTAAGTCATACATTTCAAACGAAAAACTTTCAAAATATACTTTGAAACATCAAAAAAGGTAACAAGACAAGATATACCACGACACGACATGGCAAAAACATCCTAAGTCACACGTATCAAATGAAAATAGTCCAAAATACACTTTGAAACGCCAATAAAGGTGACACAGACAAGATAAACCAAGACAAAACACTAAAAATAATAACAAAGGTAAGACAAACAAGATAAATCACGACGCAATACTATAAAAAAAACATCGTAAGTCATACGTCTCGACGAAAAACTTCCTGAATACACTTTGAAACACCAACGAAGGTAACACAGACAAGACAAAGCATGACACAACACTAAAAAATACATCCTAAGTTATACTTTTCAAATGAAGAACTTCTAAGATACAATTTGAACACCAACAAAGGTAAACCAGTCAAGATAAAGCACGATACAGCACTACAAAAACATCGTAAGTCATACGTTTCAAGCCAAAAACTTCCGACATACGCTTTGAATAATCAACAAAGGTAACACGACAAGACAAAGCAGGACACAACACCACAAAAACATCCTAAGTCATACGTTTCAAAAGAAAAACTTCCAAAATACACTTTGAAACATCAACAAAGGTAAAACAGACAAGATATACCACGAAAAGACATTGCAAAAACATCCTAAGTCACACGATTCAAATAAAAATAGTCCAAAATACACTTTGAAACACCAACAAAGGTGACACAGACAAGATAACCATGACACAACACCACAAAAACATCCTAAGTCATACGTTTCAAACAAGAGACTTCCTAAATACACTTTGAAAAACCAACAAGGGTAAAACAGACAAGATAAACCTTTAAACAACACTAAAAAATACATCCTAAGTCATACGTTTAAAACGAAAAACTTCAAAAATACACTTTGAAACACTAACAAAGGTACCACAGACGAGAAAAACCGCAAAATAATTGCCACCAACAAAGGTGACACAGACAAGATAAACCAAGACAAAACACTACAAAAATATCCTAAGTCATACGTTTCAAACGAGAAACTTTTGAAATACACTTTGAAACACAAGAAAGGTAACACAGACAGGATAAACCACGAAACTACACTACAAAAACAACCTAAGTCATACGTTTCAAATGAAAAAACGTAACATCGACAAGATAAAACACGACACAAGACTACAAAAAAAGTCAAACGTTTTAAACGAAAAACGTCCAAAACGCACTTTGAAATATCAACAAAGGTAAAACAGACAAGATAAACTATGAGCCTGCACTACAAAAATATCCTAAGTAATACCTTAGAAACAAAAAAGTTTCAAAATACACTTTGAAAGATCAAAAAGGTAACACAGACAAGATAAACCACGAAATTACACTATAAAAAAAAACACATCCCAAGTCATACGTTTTAAGCGAAAAACTTCTAAAAGACACTTTGAAACACCAACAAAGGTAACACAGACACGATAAACTACGACACAACACTACAAAAACATCCTAAGTCACACGTTTCAAATGAAAATAGTCCAAAATACAATTTGAAACACCAATAAAGGTAACACACACAAAATAACCATGACACAGAACCACAAAACATCCTAAGTCATACGTTTCAAACAAAAAACGTCCAGAATACACTTTGAACAATTAACAAGGGTAACAGAGACAAGATAAACCATGAAATAACACTAAAAAATATATACTAAGTCATACGTTTATAATGAAAAACTTCCAAAATACATTTTGAAACACTAACAAAGGTAGCACAGACAAGAAAAACCGCGACATAATTTCTACCAACAAAGGTGACACAGAAAAGATAAACCAAGACAAAACACAACAAAAACATCCTAAGTCATACGTTTCAAACGAGAAACTTTCGAAATACACTTTGAAACACAAGAAAGGTAACACAGACAGGATAAACCACGAAACTATACTACAAAAACAACCTAAGTCACACGTTTCAAACGAAAATAAAATTTTAAACATCCACAAAGGTAACACAGACAAGATAAACCAGGAGAAAAATTCCAAACTACACTTTGAAACACCAACAAAGGTAACACAGACAAGATGAACCACGACACTCACTACAGAAACATCCTAAGGTATACTTTTTGAAAGGAAAACTTCCAAATCCAGTATGAAACACCAACAAAGGCAATATAAACAAGATAAACCACGAGACAACACTACAAAAATATCCTGGGTGACAGTGGTAATAGTTTGACACGGTGCTATGAATTGACATGGTGTATCACGAAGGGTTGGGTTGCGAAAACATGAATCAATGGATTTAATGCAGGATTTTTAACAAGAAAATATCTGAAAAACTTCTTATGTATTATGAGATGGTGGTAGAGGGAGCCATTGGTCCAGTAATAATTTGGAACGGTGGTGTGAATCGACATGGTGTATCACGAAGGGTTAGTTTGTGAAAAAATGAATCAACGGATTTAATTTCGATTTTTAACAAGAAAATATCTGAAAGATATCTTAGGAATAATGAGGTGGTAGTGGATGGTGCCAGTGGGCCAGTAATAGTGTTGAACGGTAGAGTGAATAAACATTGTGTATCACAGAGGGTTGAAAAAACGTAACATAGACAAGATAAAACACGACACGAGGCTACAAAAACATCCAAAGTCAAACGTTTTAAACGAAAAAAGTCCAAAACACACTTTGGAACATCAACAAAGGTAAAAGAGACAAGATAAACCAAGAGACTGCACTACAAAAACATCCTAAGTAATACGTTAAGAACAAAAAAGTTTCAAAATACACTTTGAAACATCAACAAAGGTAACAAAGACAAGTTTAACTACGACACATCACTACAAAAACATCCTAAGTTACACGTTTCAAATGAAAATAGTCCAAAATACACTTTGAAACGCCAATAAAGGCAAGACAGACAAGATAACATGACACAATACCACAAAAACATCCTAAGTCATACTTTTAAAACAAAACACTTCCAAAATACACTTTGAAGCACAAAAAAGGGTAACATAGACAAGATAAACGTTGAAACAACACGAAACATCCTAAGTCGTACGTTTCAAATGAAAAACTTCCAAAATACACTTTGAAACACTAACAAAGGTTGCAAAGATAAGAAAAACCGAGACATAATTGTCACCAACAAAGGTGACACAGACAAGATAAACCATGGCAAAACGCTACAAAAACAACTTAAGTCATACGTTTCAAACGCGAAACATTCGAAATACACTTTGAAACAGCAGGAAAGGTAACACGGACAGGATAAACCAAGACACTAAACTACAAAACAACCTAAGTCATACGTTTCAAACGAAAAAACGTAACATAGACAAGAAAAAACACGACACAAGACTACAAAAAAAAAATACTAAGTCAGACAATTTAAACGAAAAACGTCCAAAACACACTTTGGAACATCAACAAAGGTAAAACAGACAAGATAAACCCTGAGACTGCACTACAAAAATATCCGAACTAATACGTTAAAAAAAAATTTCCAAAATACACTTTGAAACATCAACAAAGGTAACACAGACAAGATAAACCACGACACTACACTAGAAAAAACCCATCCCAAGTCATACGTTTTATGCGAAATACTTTTAAAATACACTTTGAAACATCAACAAAGGTAACACAAAAAATCCCAAGTCAAACGTTATAAATGAAAAACGTCCAAAATAAACATTGAAACATCAACAAAAGTAAAACAGACAAGATAAAACATGAGACAGCACTACAAAAATATCCTAAGTAATACATTAAAAACAAAAAAGTTCCAAAATACACTTTTGAAACATCAACAAAGGTAACACAGACAAGATAAAACATACAGAACAAAAACAGAACCCAAGAAGTTGCATGAAGAAAATCAGTTGCATGAGGAAAAAACACGCCACAACAAACACTACAAAAACATCCTAAGGCATACGTATTAAAGGAAAAACTTCCAAAATACATTTTGAAAAACCAACAAAGGTAACACAGGCAAGATAAGCCATGACGCAACACAACAAAAACATCCTAAGTCATACGTTGCAAACGAAAATAAAATTTTAAACACCCACAAAGGTAACACAGACAAGATAAACCAGGAGACAAGACTACAAAAACATCCTAAGTCATACGTTTCAAACGAAAAACTTCCAAAATACACTTTGAAATAAACCACGACGCAACGCTATAAAAAATATCCTAGGTCATACGTTTCGACGAAAAACTTCCTGAATACACTTTGAAACACCAACGAAGGTAATACAGACAAGATAAAGCATGACACAACGCTAAAAATACATCCTACGTCATATGTTTCAAACGAAGAACTTCTAAGATACAATTCAAACACCAACAAAGGTAACACAGACAAGATAAAGCACGACACAACACTACAAAATCATCGCAAGTCATACGTGTCAAGTGAAAAACTTCCAAAATACACTTTGAAACATCAACATAGATAACACAGACAAGATATACCGCGAAACGACATTGCAAAAATATCCTAAGTCATACATTTCAAATGAAAATAGTCTAAAATACACTTTGAAACACCAATAAAGGTAAAACAGACAAGATAACCATGACAAAACACTATAAAAATATCCTAAGTCATACGTTTCAAACAAAAAACTTGCAAAATACACTTTGAAACACCAATAAAGGTAAAACAGACAAGATAAACCATGAAACAACACTGAAAAATACATCCTAAGTCATGCGTTTCAAACAAAAAACTTCCAAAATACACTTTGAAACAGCAAAGGGGACTCAGACATGATAAACCAAGACAAAACACTACAAAAACATCCTAAGTCATACGTTTCAAACGATAAACTTTCGAAATACACTTTGAAACACAAGAAAGGTAACACAGACAGGATAAACCACGAAACTATACTACAAAAACAACCTAAGTCACACGTTTTAAACGAAAATAAAATTTTAAACATCCACAAAGGTAACACAGACAAGATAAACCAGGAGACAACTTCCAAACTATGAGACTGCACTACAAAAATATCCTAAGTAATACGTTAAAAACAAAGAAGTTTCAAAATAAACTTTGAAACATCAACAAAGGTAACACAGACAAGATAAACCACGAAACTCCACTGCAAAAAACATCCCAAGTCATACGTTTCAAGCGAAAGACTTCTAAAATACACTTTGAAACACCAACAAAGGTAACGCAGACAAGATTAACTACGACACAACACTACAAAAAACATCCTAAGTCACACGTTTCAAATGAAAATAGTTCAAAATACCCTTTGAAACACCAATAAAGGTAAGACAGTTGAGATAACCATGACACAACACCACAAAAACATCCTAAGTCATACGTTTCAAACAAAAAACGTCCAGAATACACTTTGAAACACCAACAAGGGTAACATAGAAAGATAAACCATGAAACAACACTAAATACATCCTAAGGCATACGTTTAAAATAAAAAACTTCCAAAATGTATTTTGAAACACTAAAAAAGGTAGCCGAGAAACACCGTGACATAATTGTCACCAACAAAGGTGACACAGACAAGATAAACCAAGACAAAATACTACAAAAACAACCTAAGTCATACGTTTCAAACGAGAAACTTTCTATATACGCTTTGAAACAGCAAGAAAGGTAACACAGACAAGATAAACCACGACACTACACTTAAAAACAATCTAAGTCATAAGTTTCAAACTAAAAAACGTAACATATACAAGATAAAAGACGACACAAGACTACAAAAAAATCCTAAGTCAAACGTCTGAAACGAAAAACGTCCAAAACACACTTTGGAACATCAAGAAATATAAAACAGACAAGATATACCATGAGACTGCATTATAAAAATATCCTAAGTAATACATTAAAAACAAAAATGTTCCAAAATACATTTTGAAACATTAACAAAGGTAGCACAGACACGATAAACCACGACACTACACTACAAAAAACACATCCCAAGTCATACGTTTCAAGCAAAAAACTTCCAAAATACTCTTTGAAACACCAACAAAGGTAACACAGACAAGATGAACCGTGACACCACACTACAAAATCATTCTATGTTACACTTTTGAAACGAAAACTTCCAAATTCACTTTGAAACCCCAATAAAGGCAATAGAGACAAGATAAACCATGACACTACACTATAAAAAACACATCCCAAGTCATACGTTTCAAGCGAAAAACTTCTAAATTACACTTCGAAACACCAACAAAGGTAACACAGACAAGATGAACCACGGCACTACACTACAAAAACATCCTAAGTTACACTTTTCGAAAGGAAAACTTCCAAATCCACTATGATAGAGACAAGATAGAGACAAGATTAACCACGAGACAACACTAAAAAAATATCCTGGGTCACAGTGGGTCAGTAATAGTGTAGCACAGTGGTGTGAATTGACATGGTGTATCACGAAGGGTTGGGTTGCGAAAACATGAATCAATGGATTTAATGCAGGAAGTTTTACAAGAAAATGTCTGGAAAAGGTCTTAGGAATGACGAGGTGGTGGTAGAGGTTGCCATTGGTCCAGTAATAATTTGGAACGGTGGTGTGAATCGACATGGTGTATCACGAAGGGTTACATTGTGGAAACATGAATCAATAGATTTAATTGTGATATTTAACAAAAAAATATGTGGAAAATGTCTTAGCAATAATGAGGTGGTAGTGGATGGTGCCAGTGGGCCTGTAATAGTATGGAACGGTAGAGTGAATAAACATGGTGTATCACAGAGGGTTGTGTTGTGAAAACATGAAACAGTGTATTTAATGAGTGATTTTTACAATAGAAGGTCTGGAACATATCTTAGGAATGTGGAATAGGTGTTAGAGAGTGCCAGACCGCCAGTAATAGTGTGGCTCAGTGGTGTGAATTGACATGGTGTATCACGGAGGGTTCGATTGCAAAAACATGAATCAATTAAGTTAATGCGTGATTTTTTTACAAGAAAATATCTGGAAAACGCCTTACGAATACTTATTGGGTGGTAGAGGGTTCCAGAAGGCCAGTAACAGTGTGGAACGGTGATGTTAATAGGTATGGTTTATTAAGTGGTAGTGTGAGGTGTTTCGGAAGGCATCATGATAGGGTTGGCCTGCAAAAACACGAAGCAATGGATTGAATGCAGGATTTTTAACAAGAAATGTTCAAAAATGTCTTGGGAATGATGAGGTGGTGTCAGAAGGTGCCGATTGGTCTGTAATAGTGTGCCACAGATTATGAATTGTCGGAAAACAAAGCTTTGTAGTGTTGTGTCGTGGTTTATCTTGTCTGTGTTACATTTTTCGTTTAAAACGTATGACTTAGAATGTTTTTGTAGTGTAGTGTTGTGGTTTATTTTGACAGTGTTACCTTTGTTGCTCTTTCAACGTGTATTTTGGAAGTTTTTTTTGAAACGTATGACTTAGGTTGTTCTGGTGTTGTGTCGTCGTTTATCTTAGTTACATTTCTTGTTGTTTGAAAGTGTATATTGGAAGTTTTTTGTTTGAAACTCATTACTTAGGATGTTTTCGTAGTACTGTTTTCGTAATTGTAAGAAAACAAAAATAAAAATGCTAAGTCCTGCTGTTCAAATAAGAACAGCGTTCAATCTTAGATTTATAAGATTATTTGTTGTAGGAAAAATGTTGAAAACGTCCTAGGGATTCTGTCAGATACCACGCGGATGGCAGGGGTTAGCTGCGTAATGGCACGGTGGTGTGAATTGGCATGGTGTATCCCGGAGGGTTGGGTTGCGAAAACATGAACCAATGGATTGAATGCACGATGTTTAACAAGAAAATATCAGGAACATATCTTGGGAATGATGAGGGGGTGGTTGAGAGTGCCAGTAGGTCAGTAATAGCATCGCACCGGTTGGGAATTACCGAAAAATAATAGCAATAATAAAAAATATATCCATTTGCGTATTCAAGCGTTAGAAAACGCTTAAATGATGACAACAGGTGTTGCAAGGTGGTACCATACAGCCAAGTTTTATAAAACCATCGGAAATAAGGAGGAGGCTTGTTCAAGAAATGTTTTAAATTCTAATTGACGTAAATTGCTTTAGACTATCACATTCTAACACTGAAAAGCTAAGTCCTGCTGTTTAAATAAAAACAGTTTTCAGTTTTAGATTTATAAATTTTTTTATGGGGAAAGGGTTGAAAATGCTCTAAATATGATGACAAATGCCACATATGTGTCATGGGGTCAGGCACATAATGCCACTGTGGTGTGGTATGTTTTTGGAGGCATTATGATAGGGTTGCCCTGCAAAAACATGGGACAATGGATTGAATACATGATTTTTAACAAGAAAATATTAAGAGAATGACTTGGTAATGAAGGTTGGGAATTGAAGGTTGGGAACAGGTTGGGAATTGTCAGAAAAGAATAGCAACAAAAAATAGAAAATATATCCGCTGGGGTATTCAAGCGTCAGAAAACGCTCAAGTGATGATGACAGTTGTCGCAGGGTACCACCATGCAGCCAATTTTTATAAAATAATGGAAATAAGGAGAAGGATCGTTCAAGAAATGTTTTAAAATATAAGTGGAATTGTCTTGAATTGTCTCGAACTATCACGTTCTAACAATGAAATACTAAGTCCCGCTGTTCAATTAAAAACAGTGTTCAACTTTGGATTCATAAGCTTATTTGTTGTAGAAAAAACGTTGAAAATGTCCTAGGGGTGGTGGCGGATGCCTCATGGATGGCATAGATCAGCTGCGTGATGGCGTGGTAATCTGAGGTGTTTTGGGAGGCATCACGATAGGGTTGGCTTGCAAAAACGTGAATCCATAGATTGAATACATGATTTTCACCAAGAAAAAATCATGAAAATATCTTAGAAATGATAACAGGCATCATAGGGTAATAAAACTTGTCTCTACAAAAAATCCTCCCCCCCCCCTGGAATTAATGGCTTGGGGTGGACCAACTGCATATTGCTATGTTGGGGGGGAATATTCATAGTCATGGTTCAAAGAAATGTGATATTTTCATTAAAGCTCTCAAAGTATCTTAATAGGGTTTAAATTTACCTCTAATAGCAACACTGCCTCTCTGGAATTGTCTGCTAGGACTCCTGCCTTTCTTGAATTCACGCATGTTTTTGCTTATATTTTACCCTCTATATGCTTTGTTTTTCCGTTTGTTGAGTTTTAACTGCTTTTTCTGTGATTTCATGGTTCTTTTTGGTTATAATTTATTCTTTATAGGCCTTTTCACGTTTTGTTTTTGCATTTATTGAGTTTTGAGTGTTTCTTCTGTGATTTCATGATTTTATAGTTTTCTTAGCAATAGATTTTGTATTTACAAAAGCCTTTGTCTTTTTAGATACCTTGTTCAAGGACGAATGTTCAATACGTAATCGTTTACATAAATTAAACACCTTGTAGCCCTTCACACCTTTATTACTAAGAAATTACGATAGCAGCAACCTGCAATATTATCTGGGAACACGCTCTAAGAGCATTACTTAACGAGCAAGTGCTTACCAAATTAAAGCAATTTCTAGTAATCAGTGTTCCCCTCTGTTTGTCAATTATTGCAACCATAGGAAACACACAATTTATTTACTTATTCTCGAATGCGAGAAAATGGGGTTTTTGTTGAATGCAATAGGTTATTTCTTAGAATTGAATCAAACAAAATATTAGAAAGGTGTTCATAATCCACCCGGTTAAGGCTCCATTCCATTGGATGGAAATGTGCTTTGGAATCCTAATGGGGACAAAAATCATTAGAATATAAAGGTTTCCTGAGAAAAAAGCATTGAAACAAAATGAATCTCAAAGTGTTATGTAACACCCGGCGTGTACATCCTCATTACATGACACCCCACGCCTGTGTCCTCCTCAGTTGCAACTGGGGACTCCCTATGGGATCTGAAGAAACATGTTACTTGTGAATACTTTACCCTTAATCATGTTTCGCATTGCGTAAGAACTAAAGTAATTTTGAAGAAACGTCATGGAAAAAAACGTCTTGAAAAACGTCTTGGAAAAAAATGGCTTGAAAGAAAAAAAACCCGAAGAAAAAAAAACATTGAAAAAATAGCCTTGAAAAAAAACGTCTTGAAAAAAAACGTTTTGATAGAAAATTAAATCTTAAAAATTACTATGTAACACCGATGTGTGCTTCGTCATTACGTAACACCCCACGTGTGTGCTGCCATTGTGTAATACCCACGTCTGCTCCTCCTCAGTTACAGACAGGACTCCCCCACTTGACTAACGGACTCTAACACTTCCTATTACGTAACATTTGCACAACTAGACATTCCCTGTGACTTAACATGCACCAGCATCTCTTAGAAAACTACCCTTTGACGTAACCCACACCTGCTGGCCGCTTGAAACAGGGTGTCTTAGGAACCGTGGGGGGTGTGTCATCCACAATCTAGGGTATCGTAGGAGTCTTGGGGGTGTGTCTTCCAGAGTGTCGTAGGAATCCCGGCCATAGGTGTCGTTAAAATCAAGGATATGGGTGTCTTTAAATAGATTGAGGGATACTATTGAGACATCGATTTTGTTCAGATTAGCTCAGTAACCCAATAAATATTCCTCCGAAAATCACATGACTTCGCAGTTTTTTGGGAGAGGGCTTAAGTTATTCAACTTCCCATTTTGAAAATTTATATTTTTTAATAGGAAAGGGGTCTTATTTGATAAACTGTGTGCAATTGACTCGAAAATTTCATGGACCGCTATCTGAATCGAAAGTATCAGATATTTTGGTGTTGAGGGTCTGGGGCAGGTAATAGAGTAGAGAAAGGGGCGAAAATTTATTTTTTCTTGATTAGTTATATTTTGAGCTATCTCTTATAGATTGCTTACTATGCCAAGATTCCACGGTTTTTCCGAGAAGATACTCGTAGAACTACACATTTACCCGAGTAAGTCAAGTTACATGCAAGTGTTTTTTTTTAAATTATTCACATCACATTGAGAATAGCTTTAGGGATCGAGTTGAAACTTTCAGAAATATTTGAGAGGAGGGAGTCCAGTGAACTTTAAATTCGGACTTGGGGAGGAGGCTTTAGTTTCAAATTGAAAGACATTCTCCGTATCCAGTTTATTCACATGACATACCTACAATATCTTGAAAGTGGTTTGGAAGATGCAGCTGAAAATTTTGGGTACTGTTGAACTAAAGAAAGAAGGAGGGTGGGACAAGAAAAATTCAAATTTAGAGTCAAGGAAGGGGACTAGACAATATTTTGTCAGCAATCCTGACAAAATAATGTTTTGCACTATAAACTCTTATGACGTTTACAATGCATGGTTAAGTGGCGAGGTAAATGTAAAGCCACTATATGCTACTAAGTTATCAAAATTGCTTATCATCCATATATCACGATCAACTGAGGGTATCAAGTTGAAACTTTCAGGGAATGAGTGGGAGGTTGAACTAAATCGAAATACTATATGTATCGAGTATATATCTGTAATGTCTCATGAGCAGAAACTAACGACCTAAGAGATCAAGCTGAAACTTTGTGGGAGTATGGGAAGGGGGAAGAGGTCAAGCAGATTTTCAGTGTTGACTTGGAGAGAAGTGCCATCAGCAATATTATGGAAACGGCTAGCGGGATGGGATTGAATCTTTCAGGTAATGTTGCAGAAAGGAAGGGGGAGAGTGGATCATGGGGAATTCAAATTTATTTTTGGGTAGAGGGGGGGGGGGAACTTTTTGCCTCCCATTCAGACAAAATAGTGTTTTGCACCATAAGCTTTTATCTATTGAGAAGCTTATGTACGGTAAATTAGTGAGAAAAAGCAAAAAGACAATGTGCTGCCAAACTGTTAAATGGTGTATTTGAAGAGTTCCAGGCTTTGGATATGAATTTTGAACTTTAAGAGAATATTGAGAGGGGAAGTGGACATTCGATAATTACTTGGGGGAAAGGCCGAACCTTGATAAAAAGACACTTTGTGCATCTAGGCCAGCAAAATACCATACCTGCTGTATCCTGGAACAGAAATGGGAAATTGAGATGTGAAAGCGAAAGTTTTGGTGGCCTTTTTGAAGTCGAACTGATTGGAGGTCGACCAGCCCCCCTCCCGTGCTTATTTTCCTACTTGCCTCCACAGCCCCAAAGACATCTGATCAAGATTTTTGAGATTTCAATTATGTCGAAAATAGTAAAAAGGTCCAACAAAATGCCTCTAGGGATGACATCACCACCACAGTCCCTAGAATAAGGACCGTAAGCTATATAAGTTACTCATTGTTTACACATGGATAACATGTTTTACAGGTGTTATAACGAAAAAGGTGGTATGTTCAGTCCTGGGTCTCGGACTAGTTCTAAGTGTCTGGGGATCATTTCTTAGCTTAAGAAAAGTGTACATTTTGCTGGGAGTGAGCAGAGGGGGCTCAGGGGTCTAGCAATGACCCCAAAACCCTTCTGTTCCAATTAGTTGTATTTCGAACGAACTCTCTTGGATCTTTCACTAGGCAAAGATTTGCGGAGTTTCCCGAGAGTGCACCCTGGAAGCAATACTTGTACCTAAGAAAATCAAAAGATGGTATGTACACTCGATTTTTGATATTCTCTACAATTTCTTATGAAAAGCTTAATGGGTCAGGTTGGGACTTTGAGGGAGTGTTGGAGAGTAGACGGGACAAGTGGATTTATAATTTTAACTTATAAGGGGTTCGAAAGTAAATCGAAGGACTCTATGTGCATCCTGGTCATTGAAGTAGCATTTTTCTAATATCTTGCAAATAGCCCGGGGGACGAAGTTGAAGCTTTCAAGTACTGCTGACGAATGGAAGAGACACGGTTGCGCAAGGAAAATCCAAATTCAAGTTTTGAGGAAGGAAAGAACTTTCCGATGGTTGTCTGCACTACGTATATTGATTTTTTTTTTTTGCACTATAATCTCCTATGGAACATTTAATTAATGGACGTTTAAATACCGAGGTATATTAAAAGGCATTATGCACGGCTAGGTTGTCAAATGGTGCATATGCAATATCTCGGGGGCGGTTTAAGGCAATGAACTGAAACTTTTGAGGAATTTTGAGAAGGAGATTTTGGAAGAAGACGCCAAATTATGAATTCAGGGAAAAGGAAGAGCTAAATATAACTACAATATGTGCATAAAGGCTATCAAAAACCAAATCTGCAAAATCCAAGGAATAGGATTAACGGCTTAGGATCCAATTGAAACTTCGAGGGAGTACATGACTAGGGGGGGGGGGTGAGATAGATTTTAAATTTTAACTTGGGAGGATAAACGGTAGCTTATCAAGTAAAGTAAACTTTGGATCGAAATTGTGGCTATATGAATCTTTTTGTAAAAAATTTTATTTTTTTTCCTTTACCTGCTTTAGGATTCAAGGCCAAGAAGACAACAATATTAAAATTTCAGAAACAAATCTGTTTGCGCTGCTTCTTGACGTCCTATGTTTTCTTTTATTCTATATTTTTCTTTTATTAATTTTTTCCCTTTTTTTACCAACAAAAAGGAACACATTAATAAATGGTCTCAAACTACATTTCTTTAAGCAAACAAGCATTTACATAAAATATATACGGTAATATCCTTGAAATAAAATAGTTGATCAATATTTGCCTATATAAAAGGTTGTAATATAATGGGAGAGGATTTTCAACACATTTATTTTAATAGTATTCCCTCTGAATTTGCCTAGCATTCTTTGATAAAACAGGTATCGAAACTTGTTGCAAATTTGTGTTCAAATTAAAAACAGCAGAGGAGTATAGACGCATATAACCAAATATCGAAGATTAAAAATAAAGAATATTGATCGATCATTTTACCACAAGAAAATTATTATAATGTATTTTATTTTAACTCTTTGGTTGTTTCAAAAAGATGTTTTTATCCTTTCATTAAAAAGACTTCTGATTTATTGTTAAAAAAAATAAAAATAAAAATAAACATTCAAGAATCAATGCAACTAGGTTTATTTCTGGTTGAAGTTCCCTTAAGTCTGGAAATTTAATTTAGGTTTCTTCACGGTTTGGAATCGAAGCAGATCAACGTAGAAAAAACTACATCTCAATGAGAATCAATATCATTATATTTTTCTTCAAGAACTTGTTGTCATTGATATGCTCATTTAGTTCCGTCTCAGTCACGATTTAAAATCAACTTAATCTCCCGTTCAAATACCCCCTCAAATTTTTAACCCGGCAACTTAAATCATTAATTTTTATAATCAACGGTGCCTGAGATATTGCAGAAATGCCATTTTGACAACCTAGATGAACATAGTGTCTTTTGATTTAGTTCAACATCCTACTGAACATTATCTTAAAGTCTCATCTTAATGGCCTTAATAATTTCTGAGGTAAAGCATATACTCCCTTTAGACAAAATGGGTGCCTCGAGTATCATGCGATTTTGTTTAACATCCCCAGAAAGTTTCATTTTAAATCCAACAGTCGTTTCCAAGATAAATGTTTTAAAGAAATTTTAACTTAACACCCTACGCTTTCCCTAAGATTGCAGATGTGCTATTTTGCCAAACCTGGATGTCTTTTGATTTAGTTCCACTCACCCCTGAAGATTCTCTGAAGTTTTAGACTTAAAACAGTTAGAAACTCCTGAGACATTAGAAATACATCCTTTTTGACAACCTTGATGGTATCGACAACCTTGACAACCATGACAACCTTGATGCATGCAGCAGGCTTTTATTTAGTTTAAAATCCCCCTTACATTCCCTTAAGTTTCAACTTAATACTCTTAGCTGTTCCTGAGATATTACAGATACACTCTCATGACAACAATCATAACCACCCTTTGGGTTTAGAATGACCCATAGCCACAACTCCTTTCTTCCTTTAATGATCTAAAATCACGACGAAGTTTAACGGATATTCCCTCAAGACAAATGTGTTATTAGTTTTCTTCAAGACGCAGATGCTTGTTACGTAATAGGGAGTGTTTTCTAAGAGATACAGGTGCTTGTTACATAAGGGATAGTGTTTTTTCTCTGATTTTTTAACAAACCTGTGAGGGCCAGGAAAGAACCTTCAGCCCCCCTCCACTAAATCATGATTTCTTTGAATGTTACGTAATAGGACTTGTTGGAGTCCACTAGTCAAGGTGCAAACGTAGTTGGTACATCACAGTTTATCTTTTATTGTTTAAAAATGCCCGAGGGCCAGGAAAAAACCTTCAGGGTCCTCCCGAGTAGGGACATAGTCCAATAAGGCATTCTTCAAGACATTTTAGAACGTTTCAAGATTTTTCAAGACTTTTCTTAAGGCATTTTTCTTCAAGACATTTTTGAAAACGTTTCAAGACATTTAAAGACGTTTTTTAAGAAAATTTTTCTTCACGACGTTTTTCAAGACATTTCAAGACGTTTTTTAAGACATTTTTCTTCAAGGCGGTTTTCTTCAAGATTTCTTTGGTTTTTATGTTTAAAAACCTACTAGAGCCAGGAAAAACCTTCAGGGCATAGCACTAAATTATGTTTTCTTTGGATGTTTAAAAACCCGCAAAGCCAGGGAAAACATTAAGGGCCCCCGCTAAATCATGATTTCTTGGGTTGTTACGTAATAGGACTTATTATATTCCACTAGTCAAGATACAAACATAGATGTTATTATTTTCTTCAGGATATTCTTCAAGGCATTTTCAAGACGATTCAGGACATTTAAAGACGATTTTTTTTTCAAAGGCCGCTAGTCAACATGCAATCGTATGCGTTACGTAATAGGGAGTGTTTTCTTCAAGACATTCTTCAAGACTTTTCAAAACGTTTTTCAAGACATTTTTCTTCAAGACGTTTTTCAAGAAATTTTTCTTCAAGACGTTTTTGAAGAAATTTTTCTTCAAGACGTTTTTCTAGAAGTTTCAAGACATTTCAAGACGTTTTTTATGACATTTTTCTTCAAGACGTTTCTGGGCATTTTAAGACATTTTTTAAGACATTTTTTCTCAGTATTTCTTTTGTTTTTATGTAATATGGAATGTTTATCTGTGTTAAGGATGACGCATTCTCGCGTGACTTATTACTTCAGGGAGCCCGAGTGGAATCCCTGCTCGCAGCTGAGGGGCACACACACTTAGGGTGTTAAAAAGTAACGATGCACGCTTGGCATGATTGCAGATGTGTTATTTTGCCAAACCTGGATGTCTTTTGATTTAGTTCCACTCACCCCTGAAAATTCTCTGAAGTTTTAGACTTAAAACAGTTAGACACTCCTGAGACATTAGAAATACATCCTTTTCACAACCTTGATGGTATCGACAACCTTCACAACCATGACAACCTTGATGCATGCAGCGGGCTTTTATTTAGTTCAAAATCCCCCCTACATTCCCTTAAGTTTCAACTTAATACTCTTAGCTGTTCCTGAGATATTACAGATACACTCTCATGACAGCAATTGTAACCACCCTTTGGATTTAGAATGACCCATAGCCACGACTCCTTTCTTCCTTTAATGATCTAAAATCACGACGAAGTTTAACGGATATTCCCTCAAGACAAAGGTGTTATTAGTTTTCTTCAAGACGCAGTTGCTTTTTACGTAATAGGGAGTGTTTTCTAAGAAATACAGGTGCTTGTTACATAAGGGATAGTGTTTTTTCTCTGATTTTTAAAAAACCTGCGAGGGCCAGGAAAGAACCTTCAGCCCCCCACTAAATCATGATTTCTTTGAATGTTACGTAATAGGACTTGTTGGAGTCCACTAGTCAAGGTGCAAACGTAGTTGGTACATCATAGTTTTTCTTTTATTGTTTAAAAAATGCCCGAGGGCCAGAAAAAAACCTTCAGGGTCCTCCCGAGCAGGGACATAGTCCAATAAGGCATTCTTCAAGACATTTTAAAACGTTTCAAGATTTTTCAAGACTTTTTTTAAGGTACTTTTCTTCAAGACGTTTTTTAAGAAATTTTTTCTTCAAGATGTTTTTCAAGACATTTCAAGACGTTTTTTAAGACATTTTTCTTCAAGGCGGTTTTCTTCGAGATTTCTTGGGTTCTTATGTTTAAAAACCTACTAGAGCCAGGAAAAAGCTTCAGGACCCCCATCAAATCATGTTTTCTTTGGATGTTTTCTTTGACGATGCACACTTGGCATGATACATAATACTTTAACAATTCCACCGGGGGGCCCTAGCAGTCAATTAAACGGAGGGCCAACTAGTCAAATGGCATCCCACTAGTCAAGTGGGTGCTCCTGACTTGTAACTGAGGATGATGCAATCTTGTGTGACTTGTTAAAGGTTAGAAGCCGACAGTCAAGTGGGGAATCCCCGCTTGTAACTGAGACTGACGCATTCTCGCGTGACTTGTTTCTCCAGGGCCTTTTTGGAACCCTCGCTTTAAACTTAGGAAGGTACACACGTGGGGTGCTACGTAATGACGATGCACACGTGGGTGTTATGTAATACTTTAAGATATTTTTTCTTCAGGATTTCATTTTTCTTTCAAGACCTTTTCTTTCTTCAGAGGGTTTATTTTCGAGATTTCATTTTCTTCAAGATGTTTTCCTCAGGGATCCTTTATATTCCAAAGATTTTTGTCCGCTTCAGGATTCCAAAGAGATTTCCTTCCAATGGAACAGTGCGCTGGACACATGGACCAAGAAGCAATTGATGTTACTATTATTCGTGGAACAATTTCTAATGGAAACGTTTCGTAAAATCTACGGATCGCGTGTTTCTTATGTATGGAATAATTGATATGGGGGAGAGAAGACAGGTTAAGTTAGGTATTGACTCAGTGAAATGTTACACAGCCATCGGCTTTAGATATTTCATTGCATAAATGATTATGTATTAAATATTCATCCTGGGACAAGAAATCTAAAAGACACAGACTTTTGGGAGGGGGCATTGTTATTAGAGGTAAATTTAATCCATATTAAGAGATATTTTTGAGAGGTTTTAATGAAAATACCTCGTTTCTATTGTTCTATTAGATGCACCTTCATGCTACGTTCTATCAATTTAAGTCTTGGTATTAGCAAAATCCAATTTTGAATGAGCCTTAAGTATTACACTTCATACAGAAGAAGCCTCATTACTTCCAACAGTAATAAGAAAAAAAATGTCAACTTCACAATATGTTTTCTCATTAGTAAATGAAACATGAAAAAGAAGAAAAAAGAGACACTCTTTTGAACTCGGTAATTTCTGAGAGGTTTTAATGAAGTTGCCACGTTTCTTTGAGCCAAGACTATACACATTCAAACTACCCAGACAATATGTTCCTAGCCTAAACTAGAAACCAGGTCCAGGAGGAGGGGGAGGGATGTTATTAGAGGTAAAGTTAATCCATATTTAGAGATATTTCTGAGAGGTTTTTAGTGAAAATGCCTCGTTTCTATTGTTCTATTAGATGCACTGCATGCTACATCCTATTAAATTAAATCTTGTTATTAGCAAATTTAAATTTTGAATTAGCCTCAAGTATTACCCTTTATGCAGCAGAATCCTAATTACTTACAATAGTAATAGGAAAAAAATTGTAAACTTCACAATACGTTTTCTTGCTAGCAAAAGAGACACGCTAATGAAGAAAAAAGAGACACTTTTTTGCATTCGGTTATTTCTGAGATGTTTTAACGAAAATGCCACATTTCTTTGAGCCAAATCTATACAAATTCATGTGACTGTGACAATACATAGCTGGTCAGTGACATCTCCGTGATACATATTATCCTTCCTGATGCACTTTTTCAGATATTTTCTTGATAAAAATTATGGTTTAAGTCCAGCGATTCGTGTTTTTGTAAGCCACTCCCTCGTGATATATCACTTCAATTCGCACCACCGTGACAAAATATGGCTGGTCCGTGAATAGGAATGACCTAATATCTCCGGATCCCACATAATTTATGCATGTTTTTATGGTTTTTGTCACTGAAAATGAAAAAACATGATTTTTCTCAGTTTGATGTATTTTCATGGTTTATTGATTCTAAGGGGTCAATGACACCTCTTTCAAGGTCAATTTATTTGTTTTTTCAAGTGTATTGTCTCCGGGACGAAGTTTGCACATGCGCATTAACGGGGGAGAGATGTATTGATCTAGGACAGGAGGGGGAAGTGGATTTCCTAGAAATTGATTTACATAATCGGCGAGGAAATGTATTGATTCGATAACGGGAAACAGGATCACGTGTCTCCTTCTAAGCCAATCAGGGAGCTTATGTAAGGTTTCCCATTACATCACAATTCTCCCTTGAGATTTTGTATATAAAGGACCAGCGTTGTGATTAAACTTTCATAAAGTTCTAAGACACCATGGATAAAGCATCGGATATTATCGACTTTGAAGCTTTGGCTACATCGATTTATAATGTGAGTTCTGCATAGTAAATTTTCTTAGTTTATTTTCAAATAAATTCAAATTCAAGTAACCCCCCCCCAATACAAACTCCAATATGTATTGTTTATACTCACTAGAAAGCGTAAAATACGCTCTTTTTTACCATGTAAACCATCATCCCTCCCCCTGTTTATGACTTTAATTTTGTTTTTGATAATTTCTGTATCTTATCTAAAGGCAACTGTCAACTTTCTGTCAATCCCTTAATATACTGTTTTCATAGCTATGGCTTGACTTACAGATTTCCCACAAAAATTTAAATAGCTGATAATTACTGACACCCTTTAAAGTACATCCGGCTTTGGTAAATATACAAGAATTTGGATAGCGAAAGCTTCCGCTGAAAGGGATAGTTCTTTTACCATCGAATTAAAAACAGTTTTACGCAGAAAGAGAGATTATTGTTAATTAAACTTGTAAGGCTACAGGCTTTGCGTAATTCTAAACGGTTTGAGAAAGGGAAGTTAAAAGAGAGATATTTTTAGGACATGGAAATTGTGTAAATTTCAGATGCAAAGAGCCCTTTAGAGTGTATATTATTCCTTTTTCTATACCCTTCTTTAGATAAAGTTTCTTTTATATTCCCAAAAGGGGTGGGGATTTGGGGTGAAAACTATGATAGTATTAGGATAGAAAGCAAAATCTTTAATTTAGGGGGAGGGTTGGCAAAATTAGATCTATGTCTCTTGTTCTCTAAACGAAATACATCCTTTATTAACAAAACTGAAAAAGATTGCTTTTGCAGACAATTACACCTAATGAGAGGAGTGTTCTATTTTCAAATGTCTTTGATGAAAGCAAATAATGTTTCAGTTGAATCTTCAAAGTTTTACCTTCATGGAAAGGAAGGGATGGGGCATTTTAAATGTTCTTATTTTCAAATTCATGGATTTTATAGATGATTAAGAGGCGTTCACTAATTTCCTTTCTTCTCTAATATTATTATCATATACTAAATTTTTCTTCTTTTTTAAGGATGATTCCAACAAATGCTTTCCTCCTCCTGAAAAGAGAACAAGGGGTAATAATAGAACCCCTGCGGAGGTGACAGTTGTGCAGTATGGCCGCTGGCAGAGGCCCTCAAGACAAGTGATGCCTGCCCAAGTCCAATCCAATCAGGAACCATTGCAGCCTGCTAGTGACATCGCCATCGCCGCATCTGTGCAAGACGAAATAGCTGAACCATCCAGGGGCACGCTTTACCAGCCCCCTGTATCCTCCATGCAAGCTGCTTTACCAGGGCCTTCAAGAACTTCTACGTCTATTCAAGGTCATGAGATTGCCCTCCAGCATGCATTGCTAGGACCTTCAAAATCTGACCCGTCTACTCAAGATCGTGAGGTTGCCCCCCTTCATGATTTGCAAAGGCCTTCAGACACACAAGTGCAGCCAGAATTTGGAAATGTAAGCATTTTTACCTCTACTTTCTACCTGGTTATAGAAATATTTATCTATTTCTTCCAACTTTTTTTAAGCCTTTTCTTTTCGCCATTTTTCAACACTGTAAAAGTGTGTCAGAGATATTAAAATGTTATTTTCGCTATAATCCCCCACCCCAACCATTGTTTTAAATTTCACTGATCCCTCCCCTCAGAGATACCTAAATATAATGTAATTTTTTTGCTTGTCAAAGAATCCGCTTTTTCCTATCACCTTATTTTCTCTGCCTATTCCAGGCATCTTCGCTATTTTTCAACCTCATAATAATATTTTTCACTAATTTCTAGTTTACTGTTAGAGAGCCTTTTATCTCATCATTTGAAAATAATAATGTTATCTTTCGTTAGAAAATTATAGTTTCCCCTGAGATTTATGGGACTTAGAAGTAAGCCTTTTTTTAGGCCTTTCATTTCATCACAGTAAAAGCGCGTCACAGATATTTTTCCTCCTAAAGGAAATATATTGTTCTCCCTTTTAAATCAGGTCAATTATTGTATACATTCAGCCAGCTGAATTCTCATAGCGAAGCCAAAAAAGGCACTATATCCCGGACATAATTTCCCCATAGTAAATAGCAAAATCTTTACGTTATAAACTGCTTTTATTAACGAATGCTTCTACAAAATATTATAAAACAATTTTCTATCGGAAAGAGTTGTATATGGCCTGAAAGGGATAGGCTATCAAGTAAAGACCCCGTTTTTTTTCAAAGCAGATATAGAGTATTAATATGAAATTTTTGAGGGGATGTTTGAACAAATCAAAACCTTCTATGTCGTCTTTTAGATTGTATTAAGCTGGAACTTTCAGAATATATACAGAGTAGGGAACCAAATACTACTAAGTACATGTAAACAATGATTCAATTTTAAAAAAAGAGATAATTTAGACACTTTGAAAATAAGCTATTTTCTTTTATAGGTTGTATTAGTACCTTATCCGCCATCATCATCCTCATCAATTGAAGGAGAAGATGCATCTTTGGAGCTCTCAAACAATTCAACATGGAATGATATCATTTTACATCAAATTCCAGATAATATTGATGATTTTTTATCTGATTTTTTTTATAATGTAGGTAATAGCACAGATGAGCAGGGGAACTTGAGTCCAAACACCTTACAAATTTTAGAGGATTTTACCAATGAATTAACAGGGAACCCTCCCCCCACTGATTACATACTTTCACTTCAATCGAATGAAGTGGCTTCCGATAGCCCTATTATTGAACAATGTGGGGGAGGGAGTGGTGATAATATACAAGAAGGGGAGGATGAGGATGAAATGTCTTCAAAAATCCTACTGATGAACAATGTGGGGGAGGGGGTGGTGATAATATACAAAAGGGGGAGGGAGAGACTGACAATATCTTTCTGATATTGTTGTTTTTGGCATTGTTTAGCCAGTTTTTTAGTTGTTGTGCCATTTCTATGTCTTCTTTTATTATATGACCCAGAAATGAGAATTTGGCCCTTCGGGGCTTGTGATAGTCATTTTTCGAAATAAATATCTTATCTTATCTTATATCCAATTTACCTCATTTCCTGACTTTCAGCTGTCAAACTCAATTTTAAATACAATAGTTGTTTACACTACAACTTTTAGTGACCATTTTAGGGGGTTCGCTTTTGGGGGGTAATTTTGTGTTTGACCCTGTAGAAATTGTCCATGAATATGTAGATAGAATTCGTGCACTGCTAGAAAACAAATTCAGTTGTTGGGAGGTAGGGATTCAATTAAGGTTTCAATTGTTTTAAAGGTGTTTAATTTAAATGAGGGAAAAAGCGAGGTTTATCATCATTATGTACACACGGAGATGTTTGTCGTCTATCCACATTTAGAAAATTTTGAGGGTGTTTTTATGAATTGGACAGACCACATTATTACCCATCTCGAGAATTATAACGAAAATGGTCGTGGGTCTGTAGTTTTATTTGTTGAAAATTTAAGCGTTAATATTTGTAAATTTAAAAAAGATTTTATTTTAAGATGGGGGCATGGGGGAGGGAGGGAAATTGAATTAAAATACAATCCAGATTTAGAAGGATGTCAAGGTGTTCAACGAATCTGTTTCGAGACAGGTCAAAAATGTTTCAAGTACGATTTCCTCATGTCAGCATTCGAGCCTCTAGCACGTGACGCCACAAAGACGAATTTAGAATATTTGACTGTGCATGGGAAAGAGGGGTCCGATTTTCCCATTGTAGATTTCACTTGTTTAGAGGGAAATTACCCAGTAATGCTCAGGTCTATTGATATTTTTGAAAGGGCCAATGCCCATTTAAATATCGGCGTTACTGTGGCTCAGTATGAAACTGAATTTGAGGATGAGGTTCGTTCTAAAAAGAAGGGGGTGGTGTTCCCAGTAAGAGGCCCGTCGATTGAATTGGTGAAGCACTGGGTTTGGTTGTTGTACACACCACCTAGTGACCCCAATGTAATTGGCCATTTCAATCCAATTACAGACATCAGTATAGTTCTGGGGGAGGGTAAAAAGGGACGGGGGTGTGTTTCTACTGTCCAAAATGCCTGTCTCGATTTCGCAGCGATTTAAAACTACGGGATCATATGAAGCATTGTAGACGGCATGGCTACCAGTCAGTGGAAACAGTTTCAGGGGATAGGGCTATTTTACGCTTTAAAAATTTTCAAAACACCCTCCTCCAGAGCAATAAAATCTCTTTGGATTATGAAGTGAAGCTAGTGGAAGTGAACGATCCTCAATTCCCAAATCGAATCAAAGAACATCGGGTCATTGCAGTCTCCTACGCCCACGCGTAGTGTTAGAAAGAGACAGTTCTAACAATATGCAGTTGTTAGAAATAGTTGAAACGTTGGATGAGGGAGAGTTCTTGGTCAAGGCACTGACTAAATTAATTGGCACCGCTAATGGTGCTATTTCTCGTTTTAGAAATACTCATTACCCTATGTTGTTGTTTGCAGATGATCGTCTCGCGATTAAAAATAAAAAAATATGTTGGGTTTGTAAGGGGGAATTTGAAGAGGGGGATGAGGGAAAAAGGAGTAGAGGGAAAAGAGGGGGGAAGGGCAAAGTCAGAGATCACAATCACTTGTGACAGGAAATATCCTCTGGGAGTAGTAATTTTAGAGGGGTAGCGCATCAATCATACAACATAAACGTTAGCCAGCAGTTTTTTATTCCAGTTTTTATTCATAATTCAAATTATGATTTAAAATTTATTTTACCGGCATTGGCACGTATGCACAGGGAGGGAGGGGGAGTAGATAGTCCATGGGTAAATAATTTATTTACCTTTAACATCATTCCCAAATCAGCAGAGAAGCTAGTGCTTCTCGAGTTGAAATGGCTGGTAGTAAATAATGGGCATACGTGCTGGAATAAAATCAGGTTTTTAGATTCTTTTAGTTTTTTCCCAAGGCATTGAGTCAATTGATTCAAGTGCAGAAAAGCGACAATTTTGATACTTTTCCTTTGCTTATACAGCACTTTCCAGACAGTGAAATGTATGACCTATTGACCTGTAAAGGTGTATATGCATACGACTATTACTTTTCTGGCGCTCGCTTAAGCGAGGAGAAACTACCTCCAATTGAAGCTTTCTATAATTCACTCACCAAAATTGAATGCACAGCCGAGGAATATGCATTTGCCAAGAAGGTGTGGGCTAAGGGGAATTGTAAAAATGGGTGGGATTATTGTAGACTTTACTTTGCCAGTGACGTTTTAAATCTGTTAGATATTGTCTGCAAGAACACAGATCAAAACTATTCAGAGTTTGGACTAGATATAGGCTACTATTTTTCCACACCACATTTGGTGATGGACTTGATTTTAAAAATTAGTAGGGAAGAAATAGGCTTAATAACTGATGTAGATCAACACCTTTTTGTAGAAAGATTAATGAGGGGTGGATATGTTTTTCATGGGGATCGCGTTTGGACAACAGATCCAAGCGGACAAAACAGCACCGGTGTAAAGTCAAATGCAGTTTTCTTGGACATGAACTCATTGTACCCCTCGGCAATATCTCACTACTCTTTGTCGTGTGGGAACTATAAATGGCTTGATAATCCTTGTGAGTTCCCCAACATTAACACCGTCGAGGACAATGGGCCACAAGGATGGTTCTTTGAAATTGAGGGTCACATTCCATTGGCGCTTCATGATTTAGTCAGAGATTTTGTTTTTCCCTGTATTAATCGACCAGTGACCAAGGACTCACTGAAACCCTACAATCGATCATTGGTTGAGGATATGGGGATGCACTGGACCCCCTCTAAGCAAAAACTGATTGCAGATCTGGACCCTAAAGAGAATATCGTTGTTCATCATGTGCTTTTGCACTGGATGGTGAACACTGGTTTCAAGATCACAGAAATACATAGGGTCCTGCAATTCAATCAAAAACCCTACTTAAAGACGTTTATCGACACTTTTGTTGATAAACACTCTCGGGAAAACACTAAAGTAGAGAAGGAAAGCTCATTCTAAATTAAGCGTTTGGCAAAATGTGTGAAAGCGTACGGAACAGATCTCGTTTCGACGTTGTGACCGACCCTCAAGAGTGTGCACAAATTATTTCGGACCCCAATTTTACAACGCTCAGAAGCATAGAAACGAGCATGGTTCTTCTACACAGGAAAAAGAGAAATGTGGTACTGAACAAGAATATAGCAGGAGGTAGTTCAGTACTTGAAATTTTTAAAAAGCTCATGTTGTCGTTTTTTTACAATGTGTGCAAGGTGCAATGGCCAAGGGAGGGGGAGGTTAAAGTTTACTATGGGGATACAGATTCTCTGCTGTTAAAAGTTAAAACCGGGGATATATTGGGAGATTTAGAAAATGGGGAATACATCAGCTCGCGGATGGATTTCACCAACTGGAATCCGTCCCTCTACCCCGAGTTGGTGAAACGTAAGGCCCCCAACCAACTACTCATGTTAAAATCAGAGACAGGGAGTGATTTGATATTCAAGGGGGTGTTCCCCGATCCTAAAGTATATTGCGTGGAAACTCATAACAGGGATGTAAAGCAGGCGTGTAAAGGGGTGTCTACACATTTTGTAAATAACAATTTCAACATGAGTGTGTACAGAGACTGTGTAGAGAGTAGCCTAGTGCTTGTAATTCGCTCTCTACAGTATAAAAATTATACTGTAAGAGTGGAAAAGAATGCAATGTCATGTATATCTGACAAAGTCTTTGTGGTCGAGAATGGTGTTAGTGTACTACCCTATTTCCACTACCGTATTTCAGACCGGGTTGAATGCATAGACTATCGTAATCAACTTGGTCTGGATAAATTAACCTAACCTAAACTTAACCCAAACCTAACCTCACCCAAACCTTTCATGAATTAACTTAACCCAACCTGTAGCAGCAGCAGTGACGACGACTATTGTATATAGTTTTTTCCCCAGCGCCCCCGGGGGGTCGAGGGGTCCCACCCGCAGCTGGCTTTCGGCCCGCGGCTCCCGGGGGGTGGGGTGTCCCGCCCGCGGCTGTCTTTCGGCCTGCGGCTCCCTGGAGGGTGGAGGGTGTTAAATTCATAGTTTTCAACTGTGTTTTCGTTCATGTTCATGTTCGTGTTTTTCTAAGTGTTTTGGTACAAATAGGAATGTTGTACAAATAGTGTGTTCTTCCTGGACAAAAAGTTTTTTTATGACAATAAGTATAGTACATATAGTATCATTGTTCTTGATGAATAAAAAGTGTTTTTATGATTATAAGTGTTATTGCTGCACATATAGTGTCGTTGTTCTTATTGAACAAAAAGTGTTTTGTTAATAAATATTGTTCTTGTTGAACAAAAAAAAAAACAAAAAAACGTTGTTGTTAATAAATGTTCTTCTTCTGGAACAGAACTGTGTTTATATGTTAATAAATGCTGCTCATGTTAATAAATATTATTGCTGTGCATGTTAATAAATATTATTGTTGTTCATGTTGAACAAGTGTTTTTATGTCAATAAATGAATGAAATATTGTTTTTGTTGTTCTTGTACTAGATAGATCTAAGGAAAAATTACTACTTATTCATTGGACAAGTACGGTTTACGATTAGTTGTAGTCCGACTGTTGTCAACAGCAGCAGCACTATGTATCAATTTAAAAAACCATTCAGATCATTTCTCTGTGGCCCATCAATGTCAGGGAAAGCGACACTTTTAGCTAAAATAATTCAAAATTGTAATAAAATGTTTTTGGAAAAACCAAAGAAAATTTATTATTGCTATAGTATTTGGCAAGAGTCCTATGATCAAATAAAAGCTATTGCCACACCCATACCAATACAATTCATACGGGGACTTGATGTTTTCAATAGTATTGAACCAAACTGGTTCCTGATTATTGATGATTTGGCTGAATCCATTAAACAGTTCTCACAGGAAATGCTAAAGCTGTTTACCGTTCACTCTCATCATGAAAACATTTCCATAACCCTAGTTCTACACAATCTCTTTCATCAGAACAAATGTATGAGAACCCTTGCTTTGAATTGCACCATCTATATTATCTATCGAGTTGTTCGTGATTCTAGCTCGCTAATAACTCTCAATAAGCAAATATACCCCGGCGCCCTGAAATTTCTGCTGTCAGCATACACTCAGGCGAGAAATAAGACCTACAGCTACATTTTTCTAGATCTTAATCAGAGCACACCCGAGGACCTACGTGTAGTCACCGACATTTTCGACAAAGAAATTACTGTATATCTTCCGGTGAATAGTAGAAAACACTATTAGTTGCCATTATGACACTGAAGAAACTACACGAACAACGGCATTTATTTTCCGTTTTAGGCACTTCAAAACCCCCCACTCAGGAAGGCCATACTCAAACACGGTGTTGACAATGATTTCATTAATCTAATATCTGAACTTTGTTTAAATTTAACTGAGGGCAATGTACACTTGACAGAAGGTTTTAGACAGCAGACAAAGCAACATCGTTCCACTGTACGTGCCTTGGCTTGCAAAAACAAGGGAAAATTTTTTTAAAGAAAACGTCTCCTTTAAGCGGGCAGTAGCTTTTTTACACTTTTACTGTCAATAATTGCAGGACTTGTAAACAGTTTTCTCTGGAGAATGGCTAAACCCTATAAATTGACGCCATTTGAACTTGTCCTCTCGCCCGTGGAACATTTCGAAGACAATCTAAGCAAATTCATTAATGATGAGAATATTGCCGATGACAAAAATCTAGTTTTACTTCAAGATGCATTGCGACGTGTGGACAAACATAGAACTTATCGTGAGCGATCCGCCACCATCGCCGTCACAGATCCCTCTAAACAGGAAACATCTCCTCAAGATTCTGTGCAATCAAAGGAGAAGGAATTGAATTCAACAGTGACAAGACTTGGAAACCTATTGCCAGTGACCTATCGAAAACAAAGTAAAAGAGTATTATCATATCTCATGTTGGAAACTGTTGGTGATCAAGTTCAAGTTGACAGCGCAGGGAAACGAATTATAATTCAGGGAAAAAGTTATAATCTAGTTGATTTAATTTGTGATATGGTGACGAATCGTAAAGGAATTTTATCTTTTGCCAATAATCTATACACCTTTCTAAATGCTTCAAACTTCCCCAAAAGTCTTACTGGCAATAACCAAATTCTAAAAAAACTAAGAGAATATAGTCCTCCATCAACACCACCACCATCATTTAAAAAAGAAGAAGATTCAATGTTTCGCATGGAATGACGGCCTTGGACCAACTAGTCAACAATTAAAGTTGGACAAGGAAATTAAGCGGGTGCTGGAGGACCAGACGATACAGAAATGGGGTGAGGAGATTAAGAATTCGGAAACTTTAAGGTATTATAATGAGGTTAAGATAATTTATGGTCAGGAATTTTACTTTAAGTTAAATTTACCGTCTAGATACCTTACATATTGGATGCAGCAACGATCTAATTGCCTTCCGATTCGTTCGAGATTGAAATTTTTTGAGAGGAGGAAAAGTGTCCTGGACGGCAGGTTTACTTGCCCTCTTTGCCAAGAATAGGAGGAGAATTAGAAGCATTGTTTGAGTCGTTGTCGAGGTCTTTTGGGGGTAAGGGAAAATTTATTTGGGAATGATGGAGTGCTGTTTCCTGATGCCTTGAAAAGTGCGTCGTCACAATTTATTTGTCTAGTGGAAAGATATCTTGATGAGTATTTTGCAAAAAGAAGAGAGTAGTTTTTATTTTATTTTTATTTTTATCTTTATTATTGTGACGAGTGCTGTAATTTGTTAATCTCCCATGTTATTTGTTTGCATGGCTACATTTTGGCTTGAAATACACGTTATCTTATCTTATCTTATTGGAAAATAGTAGCAGCAGCAGCAATGATTTTATAACACCTCTGGCTAGTCAAAAGCGAAGACGGATGGATTCACCCTCCAGTGTGCAAAAGGGGAGTGGACATTACACTACGTGTTTGCGTTCAAAATGGTTGAAGTTCTGAAGCATGTCTATGAAAATATTGGTGAAGCGGGAAGTCTAAGTTCACCCAAAACGCTTTATAAAGTTGCTTCTGACATGGACGGCAGCAGCACATTAAAAAAAGCAAAGAAGTATCTACAGATTGAACCGAGTTACACACTGCATCGGAATCGCAGGCTTAGTGGCAAACAATATCGACAAACTAAAGCCTTTTTCCCTCTGCATATAATGCAAACTGATCTTTTAACTTTAGACGCAATTCAACGGCGTCACAATGCACCCTACAAATATATTCTAGTGGCAATCAGTGTCTTTAGTCGCTATGCCTATGCCATTCCATTACGATCAAAGAGAGGTGTCGAAGTTGCTCATGCTTTAGAAAGTATTCTTGAACAGGATTGCTATAGAAAAACTCAATCAGATCGCGGTAGGGAATTTGTTAATCCCCATCTGCAAAAGGTTCTATTGAAATATAATACAACACTTTATTATAGTCACAGCCCGATAAAGGCTGCATTGGCTGAACGATTGATAAGAACGATTTTCTATTAATTTCAAGATATTGTACACTGAAAAATACACCTGCTTTTATTCATGATTTAGATAAAATCATGCAAATATACAACCATCGACCTCATCGATCATTGTCCAACTCAAACCCTCGGGAAGTTCATTGCAGTGAAAATACATTTGATGCTTTTCTAAAGCAACATTCCAGTGAAAAAGAAAAAAATGTGAAGAAGAAATTCAATGTTGGTGATACTGTTCAAATAAATAGAACCACCAATATTTTTGAAAAGAGGAATTATTTATGGAGCACTGAACTTTTTAAAGTGTCCAAAATCCTAGACACCGAACCCACGACATATCGACTGCGAGACACCACAGATGATGAGATTCTCGGCGGTTTTTATGAATACGAACTACAAAAAGTTAGAAACACTAGTGAAATTTATCAAATTGAAAAGATATTAAAGAGTCGTACTCGTAGGGGCATGAGACAGTTGCTTGTTCGCTGGCTAGGATACAACTCTGATTTTGATTATTGGGTCAGTGCTGAAGATATTAACAATGCCCAATGATTTCTATGTGACTTTCATGTTCAGTGTTTCTGATCCTCTCTGCAATGACTTGAATAGAACAAGTGATTTTTGGATGAAACTCTCCCCCACCATCAAATTCGACGACAATGGAAAGTATGAAGTGGCTCTTGTCGACTGTATTCTCAAAAATACATACGATATCCTGAGAAAGGATCGTAAATATGAAATAAAAATTAGACCCTACAATTGGCCACCACCACCCTCAGGTGATCAAGAACAAATTCAAAAGATCAATTGGATGGATTATCCATATATTGAATTACCCTATGAAGAAATCACCTGTATGAATGATTTATGTCGTTCTATTAATAAAAGAATTTTCACTCGTAAAAAAGAAGCTTTTCATTTCAACTATTCAAAGGAGGAGGGCAAGATCTACATTATTTCACCTATTGCCAATGAAAAGGTTATTCTGAATGATAATCTAAAGGATGTTCTTGGCTTTAAGCTCAATATAATCAACGGTAAAAGTGCTGGAAACACTAATTTGATTTTTGCAGACTACCCGCCTGCCTTCTCCACGGACAAATGTATATTTCTCTACGCTTCATTTGTGGAAACATCCCGGGTTGCGAATAGCAATGTTCCCCTCCTACGAGTTTTTGAGCGAAAAACCAATCAAGAACATATTCCACCACTACAATATAAAGCATCTTCAGTATATTCCCGTAAACACTTCCTATTTGGAACTCTGTCAGTTAACACTAAGAACTGAATTAGGTGATCCCCTAGCAATATCAAAAGGTTTGGCTGTGATTACATGCCATTTTCGTCCCATCCTTCAACAAGATGTCTAATAGAAAAGTGGTATTCATTTGTCCTTATATTGACTGGTATATTAATACTCTTGGTCCAAGACAACAGGGCAATGGAATAGACTATTACAAAGGCCGCTCGGCAATGTCTGGCTATGGTCTTGGCAGTTGGTTTGCTAAGCTGTGTCTCTCTGCACTACCTCTGGCTAGAAAATATATTGTACCGGCTGCGACAGATTTTGCATCCTCTACACTATACGAATGGGGACTGGCAAGGATTTTAAAAAAAGTGCTACGGAAAATCTTAGGTCCAGTGCGTGAACCCTTGGCGAGAGATTAAAACGAAATGGAAAAGGTTTAAAAAGGACGAGAAACAATGCATCACTCATCAGACTCTACTCAGGGCAGAAACAAAAGACATCACCCCTGTCAAAGAAAAGAAGGAAAAAGCCGACACGTACTGTAAACAGTAGAAGAAGAAGCCTCAGGAAGAGAATTGTTAGATCGAAACTAAATTTCTTTTCCTAAGATGTCCTACCTACCACATAAGGATTCTCAACCTTCAACCACCTCCTCATTGAATCTATTCAATGCAGAAAATAATGATGTGAGTGTCAAGCATGGATACTATGAACAATTTTATCCTCAACAACCCCTCTCCGATAACATCCACTTTCAAATTTATTCCAATGAAGACTACTTTATGAACATGTCTTCGACATTTATAGATTTACAAATGAAAGTCCGGAAATCCGATAATATATTGTCAATTAGGGCTGATGGAATATCCTGTGAAAATTGTATATTATATAATTTATTTCGTCAAATCCGTATCTACATCAGTGGCACGCTAGTGAGCACAAGCAACAATCTCTCAAATTATACAAGCTATATGCAATTCATGCTGATGATGCCCAAGTCATACAAGGAATTGAGAGGCACCTCCAATGGATATGAATATATTACTAATACTGATAGTACAGATGCACTTAAAAATGCTACAACTAGTGAATTACATCTAGTTGGAAAAATATATCATGAAATATTTAATATACCCCAATGGCTACCACCCAATATTAAAGTGGATGTAAAATTGACGCTGGCTCCATCCAGTTTCATATTTAGAAAAGAACTTGCTACCAATTCTGATGTGACTCTCTCCCTCACCTCGGCAATACTTCATGTACGCAAGCAACAAGTTATGAGTTCTGTTGCTTTGGCAGTGGAAAAACTGTTAGCCAGTGGAAATAATATTAAACTACTTGTTCCACATACAGTCACCAATCAACGTCATATTGCCGTGGGGTCACGCACCTTCACCGACTCATCCTTTATTAATGGCAAAATTCCGTCAAAACTCGCTTTGGCATTTGTAAAAAGCTCTACTGCAATAGGATCGTGGACTGGATGCCCATATAAATTTGAAATGTTTGGACTTTCATCTCTTGCGTGCAAAGTAAACGGCATCCCACTCTACAATCTATCCTTTGATAAATCCTATAGAACATTGTATGAGTTGACCATGCAAAGCCTAGATCATGATTTACAACTATTTGAAAATGGTATAACCGAAGAAATGTTTGCTAAAACACATGGTATCATTGTATTAGATTTCTCTGGCACGCAGGATATGAATATAGTACGTACGGGGAGTGTTTGTTTAGAGTGTACATTTGCCGACCTGTTAGCTGAGAGTATTGCACTAATCTCACTAAATCAATATGAAACCTATAGGGAAATCACTCCCGAAGGTAGTGTTCTACTAGACTTGGCACCATGAACACCAGTCAAATAATCAATGTATTTAATATGGATCCCTACATGTCCCAGTACAAATCCTATTGTCTGCCCTCGGACTTTCTTGGAAAAAATTCAAAGTGCCCAAAATACCCTAATTATTGCTAATAGCAGTCCATCGACTGTGTTGACGGGTCATTGGCTTTGCATCTTTCAAACAATGAAGACGATTGAATTTTTTGATCCTCATGGCCTACCCTATACATTCTACACTCCCCACATCAGCAACTATATTGAGAGCAGTGGGAAAACTGTTATTCAAAATCGGAGGAGAGTGCAGGATCTGACGACTAAAAGCTGTGGCTTCCATGCACTGCTATATTTTGTGATCCGCTGTCGTGGTTATACTTACAAGCAGTTTCTCAACATTTATGGTGACAATCCACGTCCTGAACAACTTTCTAGTGGAAAATATCCTCTCAGACTTGTATAGTATTGATTTCGGTGCCCCGAGTAAAGTGCTTAAAAAATTTATGTGAATTTTTTTATTAATAAAATGTATATATACAACAATGTCTTTAAATATTCACTTTAGATTTCTTCTTCTTCTGCGTATAGGCAACTGTCGTGAACCACTAATGCTGATAAACCATTTGGATTCACTGTATATTGATCTTGATTGGCTGCAAAGTCAGGGTCACATTTTCATCAGTATAATGTAACTTCACTCTTGTCATATCTCTTTGTATAGTCAATGATACTATTTGCATTCATGTTATGAAATTCACGAGTTTCAATCTGTCTATTTGAAGCAATATCACATACAGTGTTTTCTAATGGTGAATCTCATTCAGTAACTGTCAAATAAAAATCACTTGGTTTATAGTCATAATAGGCAGTGTAATCACAACGATGACGTAGAAACCAAATTGTCTTGTTACCCCAACAGTTGAATCGTAGACCAGATTCTTCCTCCCAGAATAATGTAAATCCACGACGATACCAATCTCGTAGAAATAAATTAAAATCACGTTTGAGATTCTTTCCAATCATACCGGGGTAAGTATTCTCCCACTGATCAGATTTGTCATAGTGACAATTGGAGCACAGATGTCCTCTAGAGTGAGAGTCACAAATCTCTTCAAGACATGAATTATATCCTTTAATTTGTACTGCATAGCCTCTATGTAATTTACAAGGATTACATAATCTGCACTTTTCATTATAGTCATCAATAATTGTACAATTCTCACATTGAGTCCAACTGCCAAGAGTGTACATGCATAGTGGACATGTATAGAACATTTTTTGGTTTCCGATGTCAACTCTCTCACAGCTAAAACAAAACTGATCATCCTCGTTCGATAAATTCAGGGTGTAGGTTTGGCGAGAGAAGTAACTCTGTGACGTCACCTCTTTCGAAGGGGGAGCCATCAACCAAATTGTCTTGTTACCCCAGCAGTTGAATCGTAGACCAGATTCTTCCTCCCAAAATAATTTAAAACCACGACGATACCAATCTCGTAGAAATAAACTAAACTCACGTTTAGGGTTCTTTCCAATCATACCAGGATAAGTATTCTCCCACTGATCACATTTGTCATAGTGACTATTGGAGCATAGTTTCCCTCTAGGGTGAGAGTCACAAATCTCTTCAAGACATGAACTAAAACCTTTAATTTGTACTGCATATCTTCTATGTTATTTGCACGGATTGCATAATTTACACTTTTCATTATTTTCATCAATAATTGTACAATTCTCATATGTTGACCAACTGCCAAGAGTATACATACATAGTTGACATATATAGAATATTTTTTGTCAACTCTCTCACAGCTAAAAAGAAACTGATCCATGTTCGATAAATTCAGAGGGGGGAGAGAGAGGAGTAACTCTGTGACGTTACACAATCTGTTTTGAAGATAGAGTTATCTACATTGAATTTATGGCAATGTTTTCAAAAGTATGCCCACGATATTATTCTGCTTTGTTCCAATTAATATATCAATAAATTGAGTATAAGCAGTTGAGTCACAACGACAAAGTTTCATACAATAGTCCAACGGGGGAGAATCAGTTTTCATTATATTGTCAAGTGTTCCCCGAGAGAATATCCTTCGTTGAAGAGATAACTCAAGAAAATCATCATCAAAAATCAAATGTTTTTCCATTAACACCAGATTCGATCTAATTCTCTCTTTCTCGAATTTATTCATTTTTCAATCCTTTCACTCTGACTGCTGACTCTAGACTAACCATGATTCGTTAGCCTAACATTCTAACAAAAAGAAAGGGAACATTTTTGATTTCGAAACAATTTTATTGGATAATTACAACAATAATACTAGACATGTACAATTAGCGATACAGTTTATTGTCTTCGATATGCTTCACTAATGCACTTAAAGCACATTGAACTCTATTCACATGCGCTATATCAATTTTTGCAGCTAAGCATAATTAATCCTCCATTTCAAATTTGCTCAAGGATAACACATATCTTGCATATACTTCATCCCATTCCAGACAAAGCCGTGATCCTCTCGTGATTTCCACCGCAATATTTGGTGCTCTTGTATTATTGCTACCAACTCCACTATCAATTTCTAATAGGGTAAACATTCCACTCATCATCAGCACAAATAAATCCAAATGAGTAAAGTGAAACTGTTCTCGCTCCTTTGAATTCTATTCACACACTAATAAAAACTATAGCAAAAATCCTTTTCTTATATTCTCTGCAATCCTCTCCCGCTAATATTTCCGACTCCCTGATTGGCTAAGACAGAAACACGTGATCCTGTTCCCGTTAAACTCATGGATCAATACATTCCCCACCGATTATGTAATCAATTTCTCGGGAATTTAGTTCCCCTTCAATTACGCAATCAATTTCTCGGAAATCAACTTCCCCCTCTTGTCCTAGATCAATACATCTCTCCCCCGTTAATGCGCATGTGCAAACTTCGTCTCGGATACAATACACTTGGAAACATCAAATAAATCGACCTTGAAAGAGGTGTCATTGACCCGTTAGAATCAATAAACCATTAAAATACATCAAAGTGAGGAAAATCCTGTTTTTTCATTCTCAGTGACAAAAACCATAAAAACATACATAAATTATGTGGGATCCAGAGATATTAGGTCATTCCTACTCCTGTGACATATCAGTGATACATATTATCATTCCTAAGGTAATATTTAGATATTTTTTGATAAAAATTATGCTTTAAATCCATTGATTTGAGTTTTCACTAGCCACTCCCTAATAATACATAATGTGGATTCAAGCCACCGTGCCAAAGTACGACTGACCCTCTGGCACCCGGCATGATTTCTAATGCATTTTTCAGATATTTTCTTGATAAAAATTATACCTTAAATTCATTGATTCGTGTTTTCGCAAGTCACTCCCTCGTGATACATCATACCAATTCACACCACCATGGCAACACGTGGTTTGACCGTGACATCCCTGTGATACATATTATCATTCTTAAAGCATTTTTCAGATATTTTCTTGACAAAAATTATGCTTTAAATTCATTGATTCGTGTTTTCTTTGCAAGCCATCCCTTCGTGATACACCACGTCAATTCACGCCACCGTAACAATATATGGCTGGCTCACCCTAGCAACCAATTCCATGGGAGAAGAGGTTTGTTATTAGAGGTAAATTTAAGCCATATTATGAAATATTTCTGAGAGGTTTTAATGAAAATACCTCGTTTCTATTGCTCTATTAGACACGTCTGCATGCTACATTATATTAATTTTAATCTTGGTATTAGTAAAAGCACATTTGAATGGGCCTTAATTATTGCGTTTTATGCAGCAAAATCCTTATCACTTACGATAGCACTAATAAGAAAAAATGTCAACTTCACAATACGTTTTCTCGCTATTAAATGAAACACGTAAACGAAGAAAAAAGAGACACTTTTTTCCATTCGATTATTTCTGAGAGGTCCAAACGAAAATCCCACTTATCTTTAAGCCAATACTATGCATATTCACGCAACCGTGATGATATATGGCTGGCCTGTGACAACCCAGTGATAATTATTATCATTCCTAAGGCATTTTTCAGATATTCTTTTGATAAGAATTATAATTTAAACCCATTGATTTGTGTTTCCGCAAGCCACCCCCTCGTGATACACCATGTCAATTCACACCACCGTTACAATATGTGGCTGACCCGTGATAACCCATTGATACATATTATCATTTCTAAGGCACTTTCTACCTTTCGCTGATTCCAGGATTTTGTAAGCGGCTGCCCTCCATGGTAATCTTTGGCTGTTGATCGATAATAGCTAGTTTAATGTACGTTTTCAAGAAGTATCATTTGTACAGACCTTAAAGTATTTTTATTTTAAAAGCTTCACTATTAGACTTTTCAGTTTCAGTTTTAATAGTTTTAGTTATAAAATTATAATTTTAAATTATCTGTTTTGTAACTTAGATTTTAAATTTTTTATATTTGAAGTTTTAGTTTTGAGCTAAAAGTTTTAGTTTTACTTTTTTCCCCTTAATCATAGTTTTATTTTTAAGGTTTGAGCTTGGTTAGTTTCAAGAAGCTATAGGTTTTAAGGTTTTAATTTAAAAAATTTACCATTAAAGGCTTTTTATTTTACAGTTTATAGTTTTAAAAATTTTACTATTAAAGTTTAGATCTTAAAATTTTGTATTTTGAGATTTTGGTTTTTTAGTTTTAGTTTTGAGGTCTTAAGGTTTTTTTGCATTATATTTAAGTTGTAAAGTTTAAATTTTAAATTTTCAATTTTAAAGTTTGAAATTTTTATTTTAAAGTTTCCGTTTTAAAGTTTAGAAATAACATTTAAAGTTTTAAATTATCAGTTTTAAAGTCTAGGTTTCATTTTCTCTTAATTTAAAAGGTAGTTTTAAAAAGTTTTTTTTTGTTTATAAAATTTTACCCTTAAAGTTTTAAAGTCTTTGTTTTGAATATTTTAGTTTAAAAATTTTAGTTTTATGGTCTTAGACATAAAGTTTTTGGTTTCAAATTCTCAGATTTAAAGTTTAAATCTTAATTCTTTGTTTTAAAGTAATAGTTTTAAAAGAATTCATTTTAAAGCTTGTGGTTTTAAAGAGTTTAGTTTTTAGTTTAGATCTTAAAGTTTCTTTCAATTTTAAAGTTTTAGATTTCAAAGTTTTTTCTAAGGTTTTAAAGTTCTAAATTTAATGTTCTAGTTTTAAATGTTTTTAGTTTTAAAGTAATAGTTTCAAAAAAGTTTTTTGTTTTAAGGTTTTTGTTTTAAAGTCTTAGCTTTAATAATTTGCTTTTCTAGTTCTCAAGTATTAGTTTTAAACTTTAATTTTTGAAGTTTCATAGTTTAGTTATATATTTTAGTTTTGAATTTTTAGTTTTAAAGTTTTTGAATTTAAACTATTGGTTTTAAGGTTATAGTCACAAAGTTTTTGGATTTAAATTATCAGTTTTAAAGTTTAGGTCTTCATTTTTCTTTTATTTTACAAGCTTTAGCTTTAAAAGTTTTTCCATAAGTTTCAGTATTAAAAATTTAGTTTTAAATTTTCAGTTTTAAAGTTTAGGCCTTCAATTTTTTTTTAAGTTTTCGGTTTTCAGGTTTTATCTTTAAACTTTTAGTTTTAATGTATTTTTTTCTGGCTTTAATATTTTTGTTTTGGATGTTGTGGTTTTGCAGTTTTGGTTTTAATTTTTACTTGTCGTTTTTTCTTTTAATTTTTCAGTTTTAATGCCTTAATTTTAAAGTTATAATTTTAAAGTTAGTTTTAAAAGTTCTTAGACTTTAGAACTGACAATTTATAAAACTAAAAAATCTAAAACTAAAAATTCTAAAATTAACTTTAACTTAAAGAAAAATATCTTTAAAAACGTCTTGAAATGTCTTGAACCGTCTTGAAAACGTCTTAAAGAAAAACGTCTTAAAAACAAAGTCTTGAAGAATGTCTGGAAGAAAACTAGTCAAAATACGTGTACTTTTTCATCTTGACTATCGGCCCATGAGAAAAAACATGTTGAAATGTCTTAAAACGTCTTGAAAATGTCTTGAAGAATGTCTTGAAGAAAAAACTAAA
>JAQQPU010000011.1:0-29664 GCA_029168905.1 Artemia sp. Kazakhstan ARC1039 | reverse complement strand
CTGTCATACGAGCAGTCTTTATAAATTTAATAAACAACAATCCTAAGAATCAACCAAGCTGATTTTTAGTTAATGAAGATAGTCCTGGTTTCGAACGTATAAAATGTATATTTTTTACATTTCCCCACATGGACCCGCAATTCACACCTTGTGAGAAAATTTAGCTTTGTTAACCACATTACTGCCATGGAGGAGTAAGTTTATGTGTAT
This sequence comes from Artemia sp. Kazakhstan ARC1039, assembly GCA_029168905.1. Taxonomy (NCBI): domain Eukaryota; kingdom Metazoa; phylum Arthropoda; class Branchiopoda; order Anostraca; family Artemiidae; genus Artemia; species Artemia sp. Kazakhstan ARC1039. The sequence goes on along the minus strand of JAQQPU010000011.1, from coordinate 29,454 downwards.
AATTCCCATTTATCAAAACTGAACCATCTTTGAACATCGGTGCTGAGACAGTATTCTGTTGCAGCTGTGATGTATTTTGAAGTGCTTAATTTCGGTCTTTAATGTTTTATTTATTTTTTTTTATTATTATTATTCCGTCTTCTTGTTTTTGTATGATGGGTTTTCAAAGAAATAAAAAAAGAAGTGTATTCTGTGCTTCAAAGACAGGTACTACAGCCAATTCAGTTTATATTAAATTTTACTTCCTAAGAGAGTATAACCTAGATGTTTTCTTTAGTTGATGTACAACCGTCTTGACCAAGATGGATGGAGTATCAAACATTGGGATTGGTCTGTTTATTGCCATGGCATAGTGAAAAAACAAACATTTCCTAGATAGTTTTGTGCCAAACGAGAGAATAAGTTAGAAAAAGAGAAAAAAGAAATGATTTGCAGCGAGTGACAAAAGAAAAGAGATAGGCATAGTTCAGCCGAGACCTCTATCCAGCCGTCCTCAGTGCAAAAGAACAATAGAGAGAAGCTACAAGTGAACATAATATTTTATTTTTTCTGTCTCTATTATTTTGAAAAGGCAAAAAAGATATATTAACCCCATAATATCCATCTGAAAATATTTTTAAAGAGAATGATAAGAAAAACTTTGCCAATTTACCTTATACATCCAAAACCAAACCCAACAAATATTAATAGAAAAGACATCGGAACATGAATTTTAGCCTGACAGCCATGTAGTTGCGCCATTTTGATTCGGCCTTGACTTTTAACGTTTATGACAACCCGTGTCACTTCGTTATGTTTGATAACACCTCTATTAATGCGCCCGTTGAAGATTCCACGCAAGTTCTCTGGGAGACAGTTGGAATCAACAAATACCCACAAATAGGTCGCTCTTTCATCGTTCCTTCAAAAGGGTCCTTATTTTAGTTCCAGTGTTTATCTTGAGGTTTGGTTTTTATATTGTCTTTTGGACTTTTATCTTCATTTTGTTATTTAATTATTCTGGACTTAGGACGGTTGAGGGGTGGTCTCAACCATAATATTTGCATAAATTTTTCTTCTGTTTTTCACTGGCTGTTATTGTCCTTGTTTCTCTCTTCGTTGCTATTTTTTGTTTCGTCATGATTAGCCATTGTGGTCTCAGAAATCACTTATATTAAAATTCCGTTTTTTTACAGTTTCGGGCACTACTGAGCCGCGTAGCTTCTTAATCACAGTTCGTTACCACGAACTGTTTGATACTGAGGAAACCTACTTTAGACCTACTTCAGAAACCTACTTCTCAAACTTTCTATTCATTTTATTTCGCAACCTAATGAAAATTCAAAGACTTTAAAACCCTGAAAAGATTAATTTAAAAAAGAGCCTATACAAAATCAATTCATGAAAAATTGGTCCGCCATTAAAAGTTCAGATTATTTCATCACATTTTGACCGGTTGCGTGAGGATGCTATTCTTTATTTTTTGTCTTCTGTTTTTTAGGTTTATCTTGTCGCGTGGACTCTTATCTATTTTTTCTCTCTGTTTTTGTATTGAAGAGACGGTACAGTAGAGATCTATGCCGAAATATTTGCGTTTCCTTTTTTTAAACCCTTTCATTGGCTATGTCAATGTGCTGGGAGTTCTGATAGTGCTGAAGATCTGGGAAAGGGCAAGCGTATAAGGAAAGTAACTTTACAATTTTGTGTCAAAACTTCCGATGCTTCTAAGAGGATAAAATCAATCCATATTGAATTATTGAAGAGCGATTAGTATTACGGCACTGAACAAGCACTATAAAAACAAAATCAGATTTTTCACCTCCATTTTCTGATCCCCTTTTTAACTTTAAATGAAAATTGAAAATACGAAAAAAAAGCTCTCGTTTCTGTTTCTTCCTCTTCTTTGCTAGTCGTATTGATTTTTCAGTTGTTATTGAAAAATGGTCCCATAGATGACACGCTTACAAACGTTTGAATAGAAAATTTTAATCTTCGAAGCAAATTTAACTAAATAAGACCTATCATTCTTGAAGCATTTTGATTAACCATTATTTTCTCTGTCATATCGCTCTTGTTACAAAATTTATTCTTGAATTAATGGAATTAAAAAAATTCAAAATTCAGCATCAAGAGTGGTGGCTGAAAAGGGGGGCAGGCAGTCCCCTTATATTTATTGTAAGTTCTTTTCGTTTTAAGTATTAACGTCACTCTTTACTTTCAATAAAAAATTCATTTTGTTTGATTTGAGTTTGCTTATATTATTATATTATAATTTATCGCAAATGTGAAGAAGCTGCCATCCCCTCAAGTGTCAACCCCCTCCGTTCCCTGCGCTTCAGTTTAAATTTGTAAATTTTTAAAATTATAGTTTTCCCTAAAGAACTACTCTTTCATGCATGATATTTACACTTTCACCCCTAAGCATCTATATTGCACGCTTGTCCAAGATATAGCCTAACTATCCGAATCAACAGCAGTCTGGGAGCAAAATCCTCTTTGGTATTGCTCTGAACTCTCAAAGCAAGTGTGAAAAATGGATCTAAAAATACAAGTTTTGAGACTTCAGGAGTTCTCCCTTCTCTCTTCAGGAAAGATTCTCTGCATATACATTTGAGGACGAATACCTCATCGCGTGAAAATATGACCTCTGAAACTACCACGGTACATAGATAGTTTTTCGGTAGTTCTAAGACAACTAGAATTTGGCTTACAAAAACAGGTTTATCTTTGAAAGCACGTAAAGCTTAAAATGAGCAGAATTTAGCTTATGCATGTAAGATGTCAATCTTGAAACAAACATGAATTGCCATCAAAAATGAATTACTACCAAAATTACCATAAATAGAGTTGGTGTTGCTGCCCCTTCACCACGCCCCTGAAAAGCATGAGAGTCATTTGACCTTTATCGAAAAAAAATAGTTATCTTAAATAGGTTTTATTTCTTTTGAGTTTCGCTGAATTTGAGAAAAATAGATTTATTTACAACTAAATGATTAATTCTTTGGACTGATGGACCAGTGAATTAATCCTTCGATTTATTTTCTATACTTTTCAAAGATATGTATTTAAAAAGAAAACAACATTTATAAATTTTACTTACGCTTGTAAGACACATAAAACCAGAGTGATTTTTACGAAAATACTGACATCGAAAAATAATTGTCCTGGAGCTATAAGTACTACTTTATTCTTTGAACATTATAACAAAACAGAAGCTGTTCAAGATATATTGTACACAGGAAAGTTCAAATGACACTTCAGCTTCAGGGGGGATCAGATAATTAAATAAAATCAACCTTATACAATACGATCTAATGATCTATTAGACGATTCTGGACAAATCTTAGTTTTTTAAGATTAATTTTTCTGTTTCATGGCGGGATCAAAGCATTTGTTGCATCACTTGTGCTTGCACTGGAGATAAGGAACACGCAGCTCAGCCCAACTCAGCGCCGACAATTACGACAAAGGAACTTCTTCTTTTTTGCTTTACCTTCTCTAAGCTCTCAATTAGTTTGAAGCTAATGAACCATTAAGAACAAATTTTTTGTCGTCAGGATCTATCCCCTTCGGATAAGGTTAATTTCTGTTCCCATTTTTCCACGGCCCGTGTTGCCCAGGAGTAAACTTAATAGTAATTATTCACTTCGCTTGGCCCTTTAAATTTTTAGTTTCTTGGATAAAAACACAAAACAAAAAGACACTGTCTTTCATCTTTAATAAGAAACAAAGTCTCAATTTTCTATTTCCAATTAAGAAATCTTTCGTACTGCTTTGCCCTCTAAAAGAAAAAATAATTTTCTATTACGCTTCTTTAGTCATTATAGAAACTTAAGTGCCCATATGATTGCATCTTCCGCATTTATTCCGTCTTAGGAACAAAAGTTATAAAGATAATCTTAAGACGGAGGGACTTAAGAGAGATTTTTGAGATAAAAATAGAAGACGGTAATAAATCTACTTCACATTCAAATATCTGTGCCTACATTAGTAGGTATCAGAACTAGGGATCCCCGGGCAAACAACGACATTTTTCCCATTATAAGCCAAATTCATGCAAACCGGAGTTGGGGAAGAATTAATAAAGACAAAATTATAAATTTTACGCTAATTTCTAAATGGAATTCTGATCAATGGATATGGAAACGGGGTGCTAAATCTTCTTTTATATAAGGCTATTTTGACTAGTTTAAACTTTTTATCTCGCTCATCTCTGATATTGGAATCATTAAAATTAACTGAAATAAACGAATATTCATTTTTCTAGTTTTAATCGCAAGATCATGCTTAAGTTTCTAATTTTTAGCATTTTTTTTTCTTTGGAGTTTCGGAAAAAGCAAGACCGTATCCAGGGGGGAGGGGTAGGGGGTTTGAACTGTTTTGAAATGTTTGTCTGGGTCGTAAAAACGTAACAAAAATGGACATAAACAAATTTTGTTTGCGTTTTTTGAGGTGTTTATGCGTAATCCAGAACAATAGAACTTTAATGAAAATCACAGCGTCAGATTCAGCGTATCAGAAAACCCTACTGTAGAGGTTTCAAGCTTCTATTTGTAAAAATGTGGAATTTTGTATTTTTTGTCAGAGGAAAGATCACGGACACGTGTTTATTTTTTTATTTTATTTTTTTTTTACCAGGGGTGATCTTATCGACCCAGTGGTCCTAAAATATCGAAGGAGGGCTCATTTATTTGGGAAGCATACATATGTTTTTAGAGGGAATGTTTTCTGATATTTAGGGGGGGGGGGGGGTTGGTCGGGGGTTATTTGGGAGGATTTTTTTCATGGAGGAAGTTTTCAGGAGGGAAGGGACATAACTATGAAGGGGGTGCCGGATTTCCTAGCATTATTTAAAAAACGATCAGAAATTAAATAAAAAAACAAGTTTTTAACTGAAAACTTTTCAACATCAAAACTTAAAACGAACAATAACTATTACGTATATTATTGGGTTCACTCCCTAGTCAATACTTCGCTCTTTACGCTAAAGTTTGCAGTACTTTCATAAGAGCTATTTATTCTAATTAACGGCCTTTGTGATTAAGAAGTCATTCTTAAAGAGTTGGAAAAAAAATTCAAACTTTAGCGTAAAGAGTGAGGTATTGACTAGGGGAGCGAACCCCCTTAATATACGTAATAAACATTTACGAATATAAAAGTTCGTTACATAAGTTAATTCGTAAGATACGTATATTTATTACTAATAAAAACGTTCTTAAATAAAGTTAAACAGCTTTGAGAAAACCATTTAGCCAAAAAAAGTAAAATTGATATGCAAATGTCGTTTTAATTGTTCATGCACGGTGAGCCAAAGTCAAAACCTGCATTAATTTAAAAACGTTCAGATATTAAATAAAAAATAACTTTTTTTAACTGAAAGTAAGGAGCGACATTAAAACTTAAAACGAACAGAAATTATTCAGTACATGAAGGGGCTGTCCCCTCCTCAACGCCTCGCTCTTTACGCTTAAGTTTGATTCTTTCTCACAACTCTATTTTTAAAACAATAAAAAACTTTAGCGTAAAGAGCTAGGGGTTGAGGAAAGGACAGCCCCTTTCATATACGAAATAATTTCTGCTCGTTTTAAGTTTTAGTGTCACTCCTTACTTTCAGTTAAAAAAAAAACTTGTGGAGGAAAACTTCTTTCATAATTGATATTTACTTCAAAGTAATATATAAGCTTATGAGTTTCCAAAAAAACTTTCAAATTGCCCAACCGAATTCAAATCACACTCCCTGTTAAAAAAAACAACAACGTCGGAACGAATTGTTATTGGGTAGACCCCAAACGAACAGCTGAAAACAACTTATTAATTTAAAGAGATTGAAATTTAAATTTTCTAGATAATATCTTATAAAAAAAAGAATAAGGGGATAAGAGCCATCTCCTAATAAAATAAAATGATAATTAAAAGAGATAATATCTTAAAAAGAGAGAAAGAGATTAAAGCTTAGCCTACCTTTAATCTCAGCACTTGAGGAGCTACACCAGGTACAACGTCCTTACTGACAGCTGGAAAGATAGGTATATTGTCCCGCATTACTGAGGGCTTCAAGACGTATCCACAGCCACCATTTTGTCTGAACCTGCCGTCATAGAGATCCATGTTTGTTCCCGGTGTTTGAAAATGAAGAGCCACTAAAACCAATTTTAAAACGGGAAATATAGAAAAATGTAATTTATTTTCTTTCGGCAAACAAATCGGAAATCAATCAGATCCTAAGAAACGATTTCACGTTGCTACTCACGTTTAACATTTGCTGTGATTTCCCAATCAGATTTATGCTATTTCTTCGTATTCCTTTGGCATTCCCTTGTGAGCCCCTAGTGGCCTTTCATCGAGCCTCTCGTGCCATCGTCATAATAAAGTTGTTTGAAATCGTTTTTGTTAGCAAATATTTTCCCGTGAATCGCCACAATACAGTATCTAAAAAATTTTAGCAAATTTTTCCCAAAGACAAAATACTGTTGGAAAAAATTTGGAATCATTTAACTCCAAGATTTAAAAATTTAAATAAAAGTATGAAAACTAAGTTAGCTAATTTCTTTACGTAACTAGTGATTTTTGAGCAGTTAGATGTTCTTAAGTTTTGCATTCTGCTTTTAAAGCCTGCTTATATTAAACTTTTAAATACTATTTCCCCTCTTTATTGATAAAATTGAAAAACTAGGCCAACATTTACAATTCTTTTGTAGCTAAAAACATTTTTTGGGAATAAAAGTAAAATGCATTGTAGAAACAAGATTTCTACACTATACTTTACTATGGAATAGAAATACGTACTGTAGGAATAAATATAAGATCAATGTTTCGTTGGTTCTACCGTAATTTTGTAACTCACTTCTCAGTAGAATCCATATCTTGTTTATTTTCCTATTGCTAGTAGATACACCTTCTTAGGATTCAGTATGTGAGAGTTGGAACATTGAGGCTTTATTTTGCTTTACTTGGCCTTGATTTATTTTCTGTTTTTGTACTGTCAGAATAGTTGCTTTCAACCACCCAATAAATTGTCTCATTTTTTGTCTTACTGTTTTTGTTGTATTTGTTTTGTGTTGTCTCATTTGTTTTACTTGACCTTGATTTATTTTCTGCTTTTATACTGTCAGAATAGTTGTTTTCAACCACCCAATAAATTGTCTCATTTTTTGTTTTATTTTTTTGTTATGTTTGTTTTGTATTGTCTCATTTGTTTTACTTGGCCTTGATTTATTTTCTGTTTTTGTACTGTCAGAATAGTTGCGTTCAACCACCCAATACATTGTTTCATTTTTTCACACAGATGCTAGTTTCATGAGAGTCACTCGGACGAGTACCAACAAGTGTTCCTAGCCAATTCCTTTCAATCTGACTTCTGCAATTTTCCCAAGCACCGACCGTTTCAGAACTGAATATCACAACTGTGGTTACTGTGATTTTTAGTGTCCTACGCTTAGTTCTATGACCCACCTCCTGATTTACTCCAGACACTGTTTCATTAAGTACAAATGAAGCGATCCAAAGAGAATTGGGTTAGTCGCAACTATTTTTAGCAAAATTAGGGAGACTTTCTCCTCAGCTCTCTACGGGCGGCTCTAAAATGATACTTTGATTACAGATGGTGTTCAGCGTAATCTGGCGCACTGAAGTTATACCGTCAGACTGGAAGAAGGGAATCATCGTGCCAGTGTTTAAGCGCAGGGGCAGCAAGACGGATTGCAGCAACTACCGTGGTATCACCCTGCTCTCTGTTCCTGGAAAGCTGTTTGCAATGCTCCTGTTAGAACGTGCAATAAGTTTCCTACATGCTTTGTGCCGCCCCTAATAAGCCGGATTCATGCCAGGAAGATCAACAACTGAACATATTCATACGGTCAGAATGATCGTTGGGAAGACACTGGAATTCAACAAGAAAGCTTACATAGCTTTAATTGAGTTTGTTCTGCCTTTGACACTGTTGACAGGCAGTCCCTTTGGCCAATCTTGAAAGCTGCGGGCTACCAGCAAAGATAGTCAGCCTCTTTAAACAGCTCTACAGCAGCACAGAAAGCGCTGTCCTTGTTAACGGGAAGCTTTCTTCTTCCTTCCCCATAAAAAATGGTGTACGGCAAGGTTGCTCTGCTGCTCCTGAGCTCTTTAACTGCGTCATCGACCACATTTTGAACGAGACACACCGTGTCCACCCTTTTGGCATAACTTATGCCGGAAAAACTTTGTCCGATATTGACTTTGCCGACAATGTAGCGGTCTTTCGCGAAAATCTCGATCAACTTAAGTCTGCACTCGAGACACTCTCCTCCACTGCCTCCAGAGTTGGGCTGCAAATCAACTGGAAAAAAACGAAGATCATGCCCATAGAAAAGAACGCATCGGTATCAACCTTAACTGTTGAGATCAACGGCCAAGCTGTTGACGTGGTAAGGAAGTTCACTTATCTCGGATCAATTATATCATCCAATGGCACAATTTGACGCTGAAATCTCAGCCAGATCAGCCAAGGCAAACTCTGTATCCGGATGGCTACTGAGAGTGTTCTTCCACAAACCGCAAGTTAGTCGCCTTACAAAATCCCGTATCTACAACGCCACAGTCTCAAGCATCAAGCTGTACTCTTCTGAGACGTGGCCGATAACCCAGACACAGCTAAAAAAGGTCTATGCCATCCAAACTACACATCTGCGTTGAGTTGCAGGCTTCCAATTGTATGACAAGATCCGCAATACTGAGATCCTAAGACTCTGCAAGTTAGCTAACCTCTCCACCCAAGTAGAAGCTTGTTCTCTAAGATAATACGGCCACTTACTCCACCTACCACCAATTACCCCTGCAAGGGGTAGTTGGCAAACTTTGCAAAAAGGCACTCCTTTGCAAGCCCCTTCCTGACTGGTAGAACGCCGAGGTGGACAAATTAACAGGAGAACAAACTGTCAAAGCAGACATGGAGCAAATTGGAAGTTTTCACTGGTGTATTCACCCATAGGACGAAGGCTGGCAAGGAGTAATCACTCCAATAACAAATTGACACTTCCAATGGAATTCTACTGTTCACCCCGTCTTCACACCAGGGAAAGCTGCCATCTAGCTCTTGGCTTAAATCAGATAAAAGTAAGTAGTACTGCTACAACTGCAATTGTTCTGACTTCAATCGCTACAATCAACTTTTTTAATGCTTATATAATGGCTCCCAGATGACTGTCGTCGTGTGCAATAATACCCAGATGGTTACACTCACGGCTAATCGTATCAGAATGGTTGCACCTGAAGCCATTGAAGGTAGTGGAAATTTTCGGAATAGAACTCATCCAATAAGCGGTTAAGCAGCGTTGCGTCTTATTCTGTATTATATAAGCTATTTTCATGGACTTTGTACGAAGGAGCACAGAAAAGATTTATGGAGAACATAGCGTCAATTGAGAAGGTAAAATTTACCTATGCTTGGACTATGTAGATGATTATGAGTTTCTTAGATAAAAACATTAGCGATATGACAGTACATTTGGATATTAGGAGGACTCAGTGTATGAGAATAGATTTGAAAGTGGAATTTAAGGATACTAAGCTGCTTCGACTAGGAGTTTAATAAGGATGAAGAGGTGATAATAGGTAAGAGATAATCGATAAAGTATATACCTTCACTTACTTGAGTAGTATTATTGTTAAGGAAGGTGGATGTAGCGAAGCTGTGAAAAGTAGAATAGCCAAGGCGCAGGGTAATTTCCTGTAGTTAACGGAAACTTGAAATAATAGGAAGATCATTCTTTGAACTACGATTGTGGGATCCCACGGTAAGGACCTTAGTCAAATTGTTATGGTTCTGAAAAGTGAGCACTTCAAAAGATTGAGTAAGATATGATAGATTGTTTCCCCCTGGAGCTTCAGAGAGTTCTCGAGGATAGTTTCCTGAGGATTTTAGGCACTCGTTAGGCTGACCGTACATACTACAATGAAGTACAAAAATGTAACCAAATGTGACTCCGTCCCACTTTTGAGGGCTATCACGAAAGAAAGGAAGCAGACTAAGTCATTTTTAAAGCTGGAGGGATGATATATGACCAAATAGCGTGCTTTTAGGCCATCCATACGAAGACAACGGAAAAGTATGTCATCCCCGAATGTGGTAGGAAGAGCCCATGAAACAAAAATTAAAGGTAATTGAAATGTCATGGGTGAGAGTAAAAATAAGGCTTTGGGCAGATTGGGTTGGGTGAGAGGTGTGCGCAGCTGTCATGGCCTCAATTGACAGGCTGCTATAATGAGTTGTTAATAGTTTTAACAAGGTAATTTCGTTAAACATTATCAATAAGATCTGGTGAAATGCAAAACACTAAATCTAACTGTACCCAATTTTTAAACAGTAATTGCGAAGATCTTCACAACAATGGGAGACAAGAAAAAGATGAACATGGAACAAGTCATATGACGCTAAGAAATCAACTCTACTAAAATCAATGCTTTTACATCATTTTCATGATTTTATTTGTTAATTCATGATTTTATGTTCTTCTTTTTGTAAACAATTGCCTATGTGATGAAAAAAATCATGGAAAATATCTAGTGTAGAAAAATATCAATTCGTCTGCTACGTGACAACGTCTTTGTAACCTTTCAACTTCAGTATTCATAATTTCTAAAAAAATAATAATAAATCGAAATGAATCATTTTTTCGTCTTTTTTTTCAAAATATTATGAATAAGTACGATTCAAGATTATGAGGGAGATGGGTAAATTTCGAAGAAATTGGAGCCATATTTTGTCAACGCAGCAAATAATAGGTCCAAATTTTAAGACTTCAGGATGTTGTTAGGCTCCAAGCTTTCATTGGATACGCACATGGTCGTAAAATTCACTAGTATAATGAATATCCGAATTTTTTTTTATATACAAACGCTAATTCTAGTAAGTGCTTCTTCCCCCTCAATAGGGTCTTTATCAAAAACATCTAATTTCTTTAATAAAAACTAAGAAAAGTCATTGTTTCCATGGGTTTCTAAAAAAAAATATTTATTTTGACTTTAAATCTATCAATTTCCTTGGGAGAATGTCCAACTGCTTCATAAATATTTAAGCTGATAGTATTTGTTTATCCCTTAGATGGACAAATAAAATTTGTCTTGTATATTTAAAGTGATGGTAGGAGACAAGAAAAATCTATTGCCAGAAAATATCGAGCAATATGATATATAATATTTTAGAAAGTGAGTATATAATTATTTTGTGATTATTATGGTAACTAATGTAGCACCTGAGAAAGAAATACAAGTACTATTGGTTTTTAAAGAATGTTTTCAGGTTAGCTAGGGTATGAAAGTGCTAAGAATCGAGTACATTATATATTGTATTAAAGTTACAGAAATGCATAAAGCACTTCCAAGCCAGATTTACCTCATTGTGGGACTCAGGCCATACTTATCAAAAGGTATCTAAATTTTAAATGAATATTTTGCAGTGCGACAGTTGTTACCGTACCAACGCATGGTTATAATTCAGGAAGGAGACTGTAATTGTTTAATTTTTAAAAAGCTTTTGTTTGGGGGGATGGTGGGGGAAGGGTTTAGAGCTTGACAATGTAATTTTATTTCCATTGATAGCATCTTGAATCCTGCATACCTTCCATTGCTACTTCTCATTTGGTTTCATCACTCTGAAATAAAACCTTAAATACTTGTCGATAAAGCCTCCTACGTCAATTTTCAGAAGGAATAGTAACTCCATTGTCTCTTTCCAATAACACCTCGATGTCCTTGGAAATTATAGGCATGGCCACTTTTCGGGTGCATTTTGAGATTTTATATTTCTGAATTTCAAGGTCTTACTGACTAACATTGTGAATATCCTTTGCCAATTTTAGCATAGTAACACCTTCAAATCCTAAGCATAACAGGAATTCCGTAAACACAGTTGAAAATATTTATACATGATGGAAGCAAAAGGGGGGTTTCGGTAAAAAAAGAAATGCCAGACATCAAAACATTCTTTCAGGTAAATATTTATTCAACTTCTAATACGACTACTAAATTGACTTTGAAAACAAGACTTTTGAAAGCAGCGTGAACGAAGTTCTTTGATGACTCAGAAAGAGTTTACACCTAAAACGAAGTGCAATAACAAGGCCCTTGCACAGCTACAAGTTAAGGACTACAAACAACAACGTTGTTTCCAAACTGGAATTTATAAACAAACTTTGTTTTAGCCTAGTTTTAATTCGCAAGACTCACTCAGGTCAATAAAAGCCCTGTGTACATGAAATATTTATACAAATGATACCCACGGTTTAAACATGGTAAAGCAGAAATCATAGAGATTAGAAAAAGATATATATTGAATTATAAAAATTTAATTTTCAGGTTTCACCGTTAACCAGGAGTCACCAAAATTTTAAGAAATGAACTTCTACAATGGAAGAATAAAATATTAAAACTAGCCAGACTCTGGCCTCTACATCTTTTCTGCTATCCTTATGACAAAGTTTTGTTCATGTGTTTGGCCAACGTTATTAACTGAAAGATAGGAGACCTAGGGAGATAAAAGCAAAGGCCCCCCACCCGAAATTGCAATAAAGGACAGTAAGCTTGCAGAAATTTTCAATGGGAGAGGAGCGTTTGAAAGTTCCCGAAGAAATTATACTCTCTTTAAATTCAAAATTGTGCGTTTGTGTGTTTATAGTAAATGATGTTCACAGGTAGCTACAAATTCGCATTATTTTAGGGAAAACGTTTCCCCAAATATTTTAATCAATAAAATAGTATTCACTAGAAACAGTGAAAACATTATTTTCATCAAATTTATGGTCAGGAGAAATTCTATGTTTGTTCCCTTCGTAAGGGGGGCTAGTAAGACAGATGGGGTTTCAAATGAACAGTTTACAAACTAGTAAGCTATTTCATTTTTAGCGAATTGTCCCTTTTATGGTGTTTCAGATGAATATTACTTCAACTTTTTTGACCCCATGAATTTTAGAAGATCTTTAAGAAGATACAGTTCAAAATTATTTCAGTAACCGTTATATCAAACCTAATCAAGAAGAAAGCTGCTACTTTTGTACTCTAGATCTTGAGAGTTTCTGCGTAGTAAACTCACCGCTCTTATATTAGAATATTGAAATAGTGGCGAGTGTATGGTATTCTCCGCTAAAATACAAAATAACGAATGAGTACACTGTAGCATATACTACACTGGAGGGAACGTAATTTATTCTCCACTAAAACAAAAGTTTGCCAATCAAGCACTCAGAAGCGTGAATCCAGAAATCCTTCCAAGATTTAAGCTTCTTCTAAGAATCTTAAATCTTGATATTTTGGGTAACATATAGGGAAAGTATCGTAAAATTTCAGAGAGTTTCGGTAAAATTCATAGGCCACGCTTCTTCCCACACCAGGAGGGTGTCCAACTGCTCCTGACGGTGAGTCTTTCTTTGGGAGGTAAGGACTCTTAAACAGTGTTAGTGCTGTCTTATGATTACTAGAAATACGTTGGTAAGTTTTTCTTCATCATGTTCTGAAAGTTCCCACTAGTAGTTTACATAGGGTGCTCGTGCAGAGATTTATTTGGGGGAGGAGCAAATTATTAAAATAAAAAAACATTTTTTTTTTAGAAATTACAAGCAAAGTCATAAAAAATTACGAGATTTTTATTTGGGGGGGGGGGGGGGGGGGGGGCCGGCCCCCCCCCCCCCCCTCAGCATTGAAACATCAATACTTTTTCCTATAATTTCAAATATTTGGCTTATAATCTACTTTTATTTTTGATTTACTTAAAGACAGTGTACAGCAACCCCCTCCCCATATAAATTCCTACATAAGTACCTGTACTGAATATCTGACACTATAGGAGCCTTCCCGAGTTTGTTCTGAAGAGTCGGTGAGGAGAAACCATAGTTTTATATAGTAAGTACAACACCAAGTACCCTACTATTTTACTCCACGCCTGTAACTCTCTCACCTAAAAGTTCAGACCTTCCTACTATAACCCTTAGCCTATTAGAACATTGGAAAATAGAAAAAGGATTACCCATTTGGATTCCACAGTTCCAGAAATCTTGTGGATTGAAATTTGACGAGTCAACACGACTTCCATTCGGGAAAACACGCGTAAGGAATGTTTTTGAGTGTGCAGTGAGCTCTTCTGGATTATTGTTTATAAGACGATTTGCCTGAGCTTCGCTTAATGAGTTGGCCATCCACAAGGGCTCTGAAATTTCCAATCAAAAGTTATCAGGAATCAACAATTTTACTTATTCCGTTATTCCCTTTATTATAAACCCATTCCCTTTCCTAGTCGTACAATTAATCAAGTTCTTTGCGTATCCTATATTGTACCTTACATAAATTAAAATCAAGAGGAAAAATTCTTGTTGCCAGGCATAAAATAAAAAAAACGAAAGGATTGAGATTTTTCTTTCAGCTCTTTATTATGGAAGGAAAAAGGAGCGCCAGTAGGAAGAAGAAATTACCTGCCCCCCCCCCACCAGGGGTAAAAAATGCCTCCTTTGGTATTTTCATTGAAAAAGACTATTTTTTTGTATACCCACTGAAAAAACAACAAAATTATCCACCTAGATTTGGAAGTACATTTTGCTTCCCCCCACTACATTTTCATTAATTGGCACCGCTGGAAGAAAACAATTTTAATATTCAGAATTTTGTGTCACTACTTTACCATAAATAAAAAAAGTGCTGAATAAAGCACGCAACACCATTAGACTAACATACATAATTAAACGAAATCTCTTCGAACCACAGAATACTTTGAGCACACTACTCCCTTAAAAAAAAAATCTATCTCTATGGACCATTCCCAATTTAATATAATTTGCTATCCTTTTTTTGTCCTATTACTGAGACCGACCACTGACCTTACCCCAAACTATAGAAAATATTTTTTTTTTCTTAAATCCTGTAATTCAGGACAAAGAGCCATGAAGTGAAGCAGATCCTCACCCTTATCTCGACACACAGGGCACGAGTGAAGATCATTCATATATGGAACATAAGGACCATACTATGTACGGCCCATCTATGTTGAAATCTTTTGCCTTTTCATGTTTTTTTTTTTATTTATTTTTGCTACTATTTGACTAGGTTTAGTAGTATACCTCATTTTTCCTAGCAGATACCAGTAAAAAGATTTCGTTATATAAGGCAATAAGCTATATAAAACAATATTTATTTACATTAACATATTTCGTACATTTGAATGAACATTAGCTGCAAATGAATACATGGTAAAATGTGTATTCATGTGTCAACTATTTTAATATCAAAACTATTTTGCTTAAAGTCTTCTTTTATGATTTGCTATCCTTTTGTCTAGATTCTCGTCCATGTAGCTACTTGTCACAGCCATATCCTATACGTTATTTTATTTTCTAATACATCATTGCATCCTACATTCATAGTTTGAGGTTGCCGATTGAGGTTGGTATAAGAGAATAACTAGATGTCTAATGGGTGAGAATTTTGGGAGAGTTACATTAGTTGAAGATTTTTTAAAATGTTGATGTTGCCAAACTAAAACTTTTGCGGTAAAAAACTTATTTACCGATTGGTGATGGTTGAACGTTTTTACGGTCATGCAAAATGAAATATCTTTTTAATACCCCCACGATATCAGATCCAACCCTGATGAGGTTTTACAGAACTCTTTGATTTGACTAAAGGATTTATAAAATTGTCAAAAAAATGTACAAATATGCAAGCCTTTAAGATCCCTTGACTAAACCTCTAAGTTAGAAAGACAAATACACACCATACAATAGATATTGATTTGAAAGCAAAGATGAATGTAAATACGAAAGAAAATTCTCGTTATGTGTATGATTCCATTACTTCACATCATCAGCAGCATCTATATAGGCATGACAAACAAACAATATCAATAAAATTTCAAAGATCAATTGTGCTTGAACACATAAAGCTTCTATTATAATCGCTATACGTTCTTTTAGAACACCTTATTAGTGCAGTTAAGCTAAAAACTGGACATTCAATGTAGCTTTTTCATCCACGTGATAATCTCAAGACTAGGAGTCCTTCAAGCTATCATGGGTACTATTTAAGGAAAAAAAGAAGCTTGGCTTAGAATTATTTTAGTTTCAGGGAATTTCTGCAAAATGGAAATTTATTTTTCAGCATTTATAAGTCAAGTTCTGCCGATACTAGAGAAATCCGTTCTTCAAGCTTTGGTAGAATAGGACAACTGAAGATAATTATTATTTATCTTACAGAATTTCACTCTTACTCATCCATTTTGTTCGCTTGAAAAGCGCATCTTTTTAACTTAAGTTTTCCTTCTTGGAAGTTTAAAGTAGTCACTCAGTTAGCTATGGTGAGAGGTTAGACTATTAGGTGAATATGGATTGATGATTTTGACTGTGTATATGATGGAGGGCTGAGATAGGAAAATAAGTTGGTATTCCCATACGGAACACTGTCGTGTCCTTCTAGGGAACTGAACTTGTAATTTTTGTTGATAGTGGTGGAAATAAATTGATTTGATTATAATTCTTTGACAGCAGTTTTAGAATACTTATTACCAAAAGTTTAAATACTTGGTATAAGACTGCCATGGTTGTAGCGTTGATAACTGCAACCAAGTAAAGAAAGAACGACAGCCAATAGTAACCAAAAATTTAAAAACGCGTTAAAAAAAACTGACTTGTGATTAGAAATTGCCAATTGTAGCTGATTCAGGAAGGGTAACTATCATTTTGACTAGTCTTAACAGGAAAATGTTATTTTGAAAACCCATTTATGGGAACTTCAAAAACTAGCCTAAATCCCCTCGAAAATAGCGTTGGATCAAAATGAAAACTACACCATTTAGAATTGCCCTTCCTATAAACCCCATACAGAAAACTCGTCACGCCCGACCTTTACCAGAAAAGGAAAATCACATTTTTGTAATGGTAGCACTCGTGTATCGTCTTTTTTCCTTATTTTTTTTCTTCCACTATTTTTCGTTTTTTTTTGTCACCGTTAATGGGGACCTGGAACAACGTAGGGAGCCGTTTAAGAGTTTATTTTAATGGAAGTTGCAATATGTAGTGCCTTTAGCAATTAACAAAACATAAAATATAATGCAATGTTTGACAAAAAACTGTATCTTTATATACAAGATGATATAACATCCAATCTTTTGAAACATTTCTATTCTGGAATTTGATGTGAAAAGTGATCAAATTGGAGTATGAGGTCGAAGTGAAAAATTTGGTCAAAGTGATCAACGGCTTGAAAGTCTAATTGGAGTAAAGCCAAGACAAATAGTCTCTGTGGCAATTGCAGAACAAAAAATGATTAAAAAATTCATGAACGACAATGCCCATTAGACCTGCAGATGATTGCCGTTGATTAGACATTTGAGTGATTCCACTGCCTGACTTTCTTTGGTTTCCAATTGAATGAGCCTCTTTTGAAGTTTTTACGACAACCCTATCTATAAGAACCTTATATGCCCCAAGGGCATTACTTACAACCTTTGCCCTGGGGGCTCTTGGGGGTTGTCATCCTTAAATACATAATTTCCAGAACTTTCAATTACGTTGAACAAAATGGCTATCTCTAAACTGTGATTGAGTGTTTGGGGAAATGGTGGGCGTGAGAGGGGGGTTAATTACTCTCCACTCACTTACGACTATTAAAAAGGGCAATTTTAATTTCAAACAGTGAACCCTTTTTGAAATTTTTAAAGCAACTTTCTATATAAACCCAAAACGTCCCCAGGGCATAACTTACAACCCTTGCACTGAGTGCTCTGAGGGGGTTTTATCATCCTAAAAGACCTAATTTCCAGAACATTTGACTGCGTTGAACAAAATGGATATCTGAAAATTTTGATTGGATGTGTTTGGGGAAATGGTGGGCGTGAGAGGGTTTTTTTGCACTTCAATAACTTTCAACTATTAAAAGGGCACTAGCCCTTTCAATTTCCAATTGAATGAGCCCTTTTTGATGTTTTTACAACATCGCTTTCTATGAAAAAAAACTTACATGCCCCCAGGGCATAACTTACAACCCTTACCCTGAGGGTTGTGGGGGGAGGAGGAGTTGTCATCCTTAAAGACCTAATTTCCAAAACTTTCAACTACGTTGAATAAAATGGCTATCTAAAAATTTTGATTGGGTGTGCTTGGGGAAAAGGTGGTCGTGAGAGGGGGGTTAGTTGCCCTCAAACCACTTTCGACTATTAAAAGGGCACTAGCCCTTTGAATTTCCAATCGAAAGAGCTCTTTTTCAAGTTTCTACGACAAAGATTTCAATAAATACTTATATGTCCCCAGGGTATACTTATAACCCTTGCCCTGAAGACTGAGGGAGGAGTATCCTGCACAAAGATATAACTTCCTGAGTTTTAAACTGCGTGAAACAAAATGGCTATCTCCAGATTTTGATTGGATGTGTTTGGGGAAAAGTTGGGCATGAGAGGGGGGTTAGTTGCCCTCAAATCACTTTCGACTATTAACAAGGTTACTAGCCCTTTGAACTTCCAATCAAATGAGCCCTTTTTCGAAATTCTACGACAAACATTTCAATAAAACCCTTATATGCCCCCAGGGCATAACTCATAACCCTTGCCCTGAAGACTGTGGGGGGAGTGTCCTGCTCAAAGGTATAATTTCCTGAACTTTTAACTGCGTGGAACAAAATGGCTACGACAAAGATTTCAATAAAAACTTATATGTCCCCAGGGCATAATTTAAAACCCTTGCCCTGAGGGGGAGTGTCCTCCTCAAAAACATAATTTCTATTAGGAAATCAACTACACTGTACAAAATTGCTATCGAAATATTTTGATTGGATCTGTTTGGGGGAAAATGTGGTTGTGGAAGGGGTGATACTTGTCTTCCAATCACTTTCGACTATAAGAAAGGGTGCTAGCTATTTCAATTTCCAATCAAATGAGCCCTTTTTCAAGTTTCAACGACAACGCGTTCTATATGAACCCTATATGCCCCTCAAATTAGTTGCCCTCAAATCACTTTCGAATATTAAAAAGGGCACTAGACCTTTAAATTTCCAATCGAATGAGCCCTTTTTCAAGTTTCTATGACCAAGATTTCAATAAAAACTTATATGCCCCCAGGGCATAACTTATAATCCTTGCCCTGAAGACTGTGGGGGGAGTGTCCTGCTCAAAGGTAAAAATTTCTGAACTTTAAACTGCGTGGAACAAAACGGCTATCTCAAAATTTTGATTGGATGTGTTTGGGGAAATGGTGGGCGTGGAAGAGGTGTTAGTTGCCTTCCTATCAATTTCGACCATTAAAAAGGGCGCTAGCCATTTCAATTTACAATCGAATGAGCCCCTTTTCAAGTTTCTACGACAACACGTTCTATAAGAACCCTATATTCCCCCAGGGCATAACTTAAAACCCTTGCCCTGAGGGCTGTGAGGGAATATCCTCCTCGAAAACATAATTTATATGGGGAGTTCAACTAGGCTGAACAAAATGGCTATCTAAAAATTTTGATTGGATGTGTTTGGGGAAAAAGGTGGGCGTGAGAGGGGTTTAGTTGCCTTCAAATCACTTTCGAATATTGAAAAGGGCACTATACCTTTGAATTTCCAATCAAATGAGCCCTTTTTCAAGTTTCTACGACAAAGATTTCAATAAAAACTTATATGCCCCCAGGGCATAACTTATAACCCTTGTCCTGAAGATTGTGGGGGGAGTCTCTTGCTCAAAGGTATAAAATTCTGAACTTTAAACTGCGTGGAACAAAATGGCTATCCCAAAATTTTGATTGGATGTGTTTGTGGAAATGGTGGGCGTGGAAGGGGTGTTAGTTAACTTCCAATCACTTCCTATTATTAAAAAGGGCACTAGCCATTTCAATTTCTAATCGAATGAGCCCCTTTTGAAGTTTGTACGACAACGCTTTCTATAAAAACCCTATATGCCCCCAGGGCATAACTTACAGCCCTTTTCCCTGTGTGCTGTGGGAGGGGGGCTGTCATCTTCAAAGACCTAATTTCCAGAACTTAAAACTACGTTGAATAAAAAGGCTATCTCAAAATTCTGATTGGATGTGTTTGGGGAAAAGATGGGCGTGAGTGGGGGGTTAGTTGCCGTCCAATCACATTCGACTATTAAAAAGGGCACTATCCTTTTGAATTCCAATCGAATGATCCTTTTTTGAAGTTTCTACAACAACACCTTCCATAAAAACCTTATATGCCCTCAGGGCATAACTTACAACCCTTGCCCTGAAGGCTGTCGGGGAGTGTCCTCCTCAAAAACATAATTTCTATCTGGAAATCAACTACGCTGAACAAAATGGCTATCTCAAAGTTTTGGTTGGATATGTTTCGGGAAATGGTGGGCGTGGAAGGGGTGTTAGTTGCCTTCTAATCACTTTTGACTATTAAAAAGGGCACAAGCTACTCCAATTTCCAATTGAATGAATCCTTTTCGAAGTTTGTACGACAACTTCTTCGATACGAAGTGCCCTGCTCTAAAGAAAAAAAATAATAAATAATACAATTGCCAGCATCGTTCTTATATCCCTCCAGGGCATAACTTAAAATCCTTGCCCTGAGGGTTGTGGGCGATTGTCCTCCTCAAAAACATAATTTCTATCTGGAAATATACTACGCTGAGCAAAATGGCTTTGTCAAAATTTTTATTGGATGTGTTTCGATGTGTTTTGGGGAATGATGGGCGTTGGGGGGGTGGCTAGTTGCCCTCCAATCACTTTTGACTATTAAAAAGGGCACTAGCCCTTTGAATTTCCAATCGAATGAGCCATTTTTGAAGTTTCTACGACAACGCCTTCTATAAAAACCTTATATGCCCCCAGGGCATAACTTACAACCCTTGCCCTGAAGGTTGTGGGGGAGCTTCCACCTCAAGAACATAATTTCTATCTCGAAATCAACTACGCTGAACAAAATGGCTTTCTAAAAATTTTGATTGGATTTGTTTCTGGAAATGGTGGGCGTGGAAGGGGTGTTAGTTGCCTTCCAATCACCTTCGACTATTGAAAAGGGCACAAGCCACTCCAACTTCCAATTGAATTAGCCCTTTTCCAAGTTTCTACGACAACTTCTGCGATACGAAGTGCCCTGCTCTAAAGGAAAGAAATAATTTTCTTTCCATTGTGCCAACATCGTTCTTAAATGCCCTCAGGGCATAACTTAAAAACTTTGCCCCGAGGGTTGTGGGGGAGTGTCCTCCTCAAAAACATATTTTCCATCTGGAAATCAACTACGCTGAAAAAATGGCTATCTCAAAATTTTTATTGGATGTGTTTGGGGGAATGATGGGCGTGGGGGGGGGGGGCTAGTTGCCCTCCAATCACTTTCGACTATTAATAAGGGAACTAGCCACTTCAATTTCCAATCGAATGAGCCCTTTTCGAAGTTTCTACGACAACTCCTTCGAGACGAAGTGCCCGGATATGGAGGAAAAAAAACATTGTGCCCACATCGTTCTTAACTTAGGCAGCGCTATCGCGCTGCCTATGATCAGTACTTGATTTTTGAAGGGTCCAAGGCTGGGGTTATCATAGGACTGATTCGCTGATAGCCGGAGGTCCTTAACCTCCTTCTGTAGATTAGCGATTGCGTCATTGTGAAATTTTTTGGAACTTTCCAAATTTTGATCCCTTGATGATAGATTACTTATCTCATCTCTGATTTCTAACATTTCACTTCTCAGTCCTTGTATTTCTGCTTGAATATTTGTCACAGTTGATAATATTTGTTGCATATTTGTTGCGAGGCTTCGAATTGATTCATGTATCGTTGAACTATCAGTGGATTCACGAGTGGATTCTAGATCCATATGTCTTTTCTTAGTTTTCCCCATTTAAATTGTTAGAACAAATTAGCAAAAACCAGCCGAGGACACAATCACACTAATAGCAATTAGTTTAGTACGTCATAATAGGTGTATAATTCAATTATATTTAAGTTGTTATATCCACTATCAATTAGTTGTTAATCCATTATCAATTATGTCCATTTAAGTTGTAAGAGCAAATTAGCATCATCCAAGGAGACAATCACAATAATAGCATCTATTTTATTACGTCACAACAGGTGTATAATTTTCACTTATATTTCAACGGGCTCACATGAAAACGATGTTATTCGGCAAAGAGCATTGAACAAATAATTCAAGCTGTTCATCCCAAATATATGAAAAACCTGATTTGAATTCACCTGATTCAATAATCGTTACCACAAAGTGGCTTGAACTCACATCTTTTAAATTCGAAAGGAAGGCTCTGAGCCTCTGGGATGCAGTAGCTGTTAATATAGAATGTATAATAGAACATGCTATTCCCTTTTCCTGCAGATAGTCTTTTCCTCAAGACAGAAGTTTTCTCAATGTCAATATATATTGCGCAAAGTTAGTTTTCTTAGGATCTTGAAATTATTGTAGAGTTTTCAATAGCACAGTAATTTGTTAAAGTATTCTCAATTACTATTAAGACTGATTGAAATAATATTTACCATTCCCGAAGCAGTTACAAATAGCAATTTTTCTCACTTTTTAAACTTTTCACAGCGTTTCTATATTTTTTTGGCTACTATGGGCTGGTGTTCGTTCTTTACTAGATTGCAGCTATCACTGTAACTATGATTTTCAGATTGAAGAACCAGCGTCTTTACTATCCTACCTCGAGTTTAGCCTTAAATTCAATTTTTACCCTTATTCTTTGTCCTTAGTTCTTTGGTTCCAATTTGCCGTTTTTGTTCTCTGGTCTTATTTGTTACTATAAACGTATAAACTACTGGGTATTTCAGCTTATAAAAAAGGAAGCCAAGGTTAAAAAAAAAAATAAAAAAATAAGCATTTGCCATGAATCTTTTTAAAGTATATTTTTCTGTCCGAATGGGGAAGATGTTAGCGTAGATCTTGGGGGTGCACCTCTCCTTCTTGACCGTCTCCTCTTCGGTGGCGAAAAACAACTAAGTTTCAAGGCCAGGAACCTTTTTATCGGCCGAAATTTGACAACCCTTATGAAATTTATCATTTTTGAACTCTAAATGGAAGAAGAAATTAGTCTCGCCAGATAATTTGTTCTGAAACTTGTCACTGTCAAAAGTTCTTTGTGTTCACACCTTGAACTAAACTACGGTCAAAATTGAGAAAGGCATGGTTAAACACTGGTTTAATTGAGTTCACTAGGTACGATTTGTTTTGCTCTAAAAACCCTGTGTAGACTGACATTCAATCTAACCTAGTATTACTTGAATTTTTAGACAAGGAACAGATCAGATCAGAACGAGAACAGATCAGATCAGACCGAGAACAGGTCAAATTAGACCGAAAACAGATCAGACCAAGAATTGATCAGATAAGACCGAGAAGATATCAGATCAGACCGAGACCAGATCAGATTTGTTCTTGGTCTGATCTGATCTGTTCTTGGTCTTATATGATCAATTCTCAGTCTGATCTGATCTGTTTTCGGTCTGATATGATCTGTTCTCGGTCTAATCTGATCTGTCCTCGATCTAATCTGATCTGTTCTTGGTCTGATCAGTTCTCGGTTGGATTTTATCTGTTCTCTGGCTTATCTAATCTGTTCTCAGTCCGCTCTGATCTTTTCTCGCTCTGATCTGATCTGTTCTCTGTCTAATTTGATCTGTTCTAGGTCTCATCTGATCTGTTCTTGGTCTGATCGGATCTGTTCTCGGGGCCATCTGATCTGTTCTTGGTCTAATCTGATATCTTCTCGGTCTGATCTGATTATGTTCTCAGTCTGATCTGCTCTCGGTCTGATCTGATCTGAACTGTTCTTGGTCTGATCTGACCTCTTCTCGGTCCGATGTGTTCTCAGTCTGATCTCTTCTTTGTCTGATCTGATCTGTTCTCTTTCTGATCTGGTCATTTTGCGATCTGATCTGATCTGTTCTTGGTCTGATCTGATCTGTTCTTGGTCTGATCTACTCTGTTTTCGGTCTTATCCAATCAGTTCTTGGTCTTATCTGATCTGTTCTCGGTCTGATCTGATCTGTTTTCGGTCTTATCTTATCCGTTCTCGGTCTTATCCGATCTGTTTTCTATGTCTTATCTGATCTGTTCTAGGTACGATCTTATCTGTTCTTGGTCTGATCTTATCTGTTCTCGGTCTGCTCTTATCTGTTCTCGGTCTGATCTGACCTGTTCTCGGTTTCATCCGATCTGTTCTCTCTCTGATCTAATCTGTTCTTGGTCTGATCTGATCTTTTCTCAGTCTGATCTGATCTGTTCTCGGTCTGATATGATCTGTTTTAGGTCTCATCTGATCTGTTCTTGGTCTGATCTGATCTCTTCTCGGCCTTCTATGATCTGTTCTTGGTCTGATCTGATATGTTCTTGGTCTTATCTGTTCTCGTTCTGATCTGATCTAGTTTCGTTCTGATCTGATATTTTCTTGGTCTGAACTGACCTGTTCTCGGGATTGTCTGATCTGTTCTTGGTGTGATCTGATCTATTCTTGGTGTTATCTGATCTGTTTTCAATCTGATCTAATCTGCTCTCGCTCTGATCTTATTTGTTTTCAGTCTGATCCGATCTATTCTCGGTCTTTTCTGATCTGTTCTAGGTCTAATCTGGTCTATTCTCGGTCTAATCTGATCTATTCTCGGTCTGATCTTATCTGTTCTCAGTCTGATCTGATGAGTTCTCAGTCTGCTTTTATCTGTTCTCGGTCTGATCTAACCTGTTCTCAGTCTGATCTGTTCTGTTCTCGGTCTTGTCAGATATGTTCTCGGTCGTATTTGGTCTGTTCTCGGTCTGAATTGATCTGTTCTCGGTCTGATCTGATCTATTCTTGGTCTGATCTTATCTGTTATCGGTCTGATCTGATATGTTCTTGGTTTGATGTGATCTGTTCTCGGTCTGATCTGATCTGTTCTTGGTCTCATCTGACCTATTTTCGGTTGATTTGTTCTCGGTCTGATCACTTTTTTGTCTGATCTGATCCTTTCTCGATCTGATCTGATCCGTTCTTGGTCTGATCTGATCTCTTCTTGGTCTGATCTGATTTTTTTCTGCCCTTATCTGATCGGTTCTCTGTCTTATTCGATCTGTTCTCGGTATCATCTGATCTGTTCTAGGTTTGATCTGATCTATTCATGGTCTGCTCTTATCTGTTCTCAGTCTTGTCTGATATGTTTTCGGTCTTATCTGATCTGTTCTCGGTCTGGTCTGATTTGTTCTCGGTCTTTTCATCTGACCTGTTCTCAGTTCTATCTGATCTATTCTTGGTCTGACCTGATCTGTTCTTGGTCTGATCTAATCTGTTCTCTCTCTGATCTAATCTGTTCTCGGTCTGATCTGATCTTTTTTGGTCTGATCTAATCTGTTCTCAGTCTGATCTGATATGTTTTCAGTCTGATCCGATCTGTTCTCCGTCTAATCTTATCTGTTCTCGGTCTGATCTGATCTGTTCTCGGTCTTCTCTTATCTATTCTCAGTCTTATCTGACCTTTTCTCTGTCTGAATTGATCTGTTCTCGGTCTGATCTTATCTATTCTTGGTCTGATCTTATCTATTCTCGGTGTGATCTGATATGTTCATAGTCTGATCTGATCTGTTTCTGGTCTGATCTGACCTGTTCTCGGTCTGATGTGTTCTCAGTCTGATCTCTTCTTTGTCTGATCTGATCTGTTTCTGATGTGATCATTTCTTGATCTGATCTGATCCGTAATTGGTCTGATCTGATCTGTTCTTGATCTGATCTGTTCTGTTCTCAGTTCTATATTATCCGTTCTTGGTCTTATCTGACCCGTTCTTGGTCTGATTTGATATGTTCTCGGTCTTATCTGATCTTATCTGTACTCGGTCTGCTCTTATCTGTTCTCGGTCTGGCATGACCTGTTCTCGGTCTGATCTGTTCTATTCTCAGTTCTATCTGATGTGTTTTTGGTCTTATCTGATCCATTCTCGGTCCGATTTGATATGTTGTCGGTCTTATATGATCTGTTCTGGGTCTGGTCTTATCTGTTCTCTGTCTGCTCTTATCTTTTCTCGGTCTGATCTGTTCTGTTCTCAGTTCTATCTGATCTGTTCTTGGTCTTATCTGATCCGTTCTAGATCTGATTTGATATGTTCTCGGTCTTATTAGATCTATTCTGGGTCTGATCTTATCTGTTCTCGGTTTGCTCCTATCTGTTCTCGTTCTGATCTGACCTGTTTTCGGTCTGATCTGATCTATTCTCGGTCTTGTCTGATATGTTCTCGTTTCTTAGCCGATCTGTTCTTGGTCTTATCTGATCTGTTCTAGGTCTTATCTTATCTGTTCTCGGTCTGATCTGATATGTTCTTGGTTTTATCTGATCTTATCTGGGCCTGAATTGATCTGTTCTCGGTCTAATCTGATCTATCTTCGGATTGATCTGATCTGTTCTAGTTCTGATTTGATATGTTCTTGGTCTGATCTCTGTTCTCGGTATGATCTGATATGTTCTCGTTCTGATCTGATCTGTTCTCGTTCTGATCTGATCTATTCTAGATCTGATCTGATATATTCTCGGTCTGATATAATCTATTCTTAGTCTTATCTGTTCTGTTCTCAGTTCTATCTTATCTGTTCTTGGTCTGATCTGATCCGTTCTCGGTCTGATTTTATATGTTCTTGATCTTATCTGATCTGTTCTGGGTCTGAATTGATCTGTTCTCGGTCTGATCTGATATATTCCTAGTCTGATCTTATCTGTTCTCGATCTGATATGATATGTTCTTGGTCTGATCTGATCTGTTCTTGGTCTTGTCTGATATGTTCTCGGTCTTATCGGATCTGTTTTCGGTCTGATGTGATGTGTTCTCGGTCTTATCTGATTTGTTCTGGGTCTTAATTTATTTGTTCTCGGTCTGCTTTTATCTGTTCTCGGTCTGATCTGACCTTTTCTTAGTCTGATCTGATGTGTCCTCGGACTTATCTGATCTGTTCTCGGTCTGATCTGATATGTTCTCAATCTTATCTCATCTTTTCTGGGTCTGAATCGATCTGTTGTCGGTCTGATAGGATCTGTTCTTGGTCTAATCTGATCTATCCTCGGTCTGATCTGATCTGTTTTAGTTCTGATCTGATATGTTCTTGGTCTGGTCTCTGTTCTCAGTATGATCTGATCTGTTATTGGTCTGATCTGATCTATTCTTGGTCTGATCTGATCTGTTCTCAGTTCTATCTGATCTGTTCCTGGTCTTACATGATTTGTTCTTGGTCTGATCTGATCTGTTCTCTCTCTGATCTGACCTTTTCTCGGTCTGATCTGATCTTTTTACGGTCTGGTCTAATCTGTTCTCGGTCTTATCTGATCTGTTTTTGATCTGACCTAATCTCTTCTCTTTCTGATCTGACATATTTTCAGTCAGATCCGATCTGTTCTCGGTCTTATCTGATCTGTTCTAGGTCTGATCTGATCTATTCTCGGTCTGATCTTATCTGGTCTCGGTCTTGTCTGATATGTTCTCGGTCTTATCTGATCTGTACTCGGTCTGATCTAATATGTTCTCGGTCTTATCTGATCTTTTCTGGGTCTAAATTGATCTGTTCTCGTTCTGTTCTGATCTATTTTAGGTCAGATCTTATCTGTTCTCGAACTGATCTGATCTGTTCTTTGTCTGAACTGACCTGTTCTCGGTCTGATCTCTTCTTTGTCTGATCTGATCTGTTCTAGGTCTGATCTCTTCTTTTTCGGATCTGATTTGTTCTCTTTCTGATCTGATCATTTCTCGATCTGATCTGATCTGTTCTTGGTCTGATCTGTTCTTGTTCTGATCTGATCTGTTTTCAGTCTTATCCGATCGGTTGTTGGTCTTATCTGATCTGTTTTTGGTCTGATCTGATCTGTTTTCAGTTTGATCTGATCCTTTCTTGGTCTTATCCGATCTATTCTCGGTCTTATCTGATCTGATCTATGTCTGATCTGATCTATTCTCGGTCTGATCTTATCTGTTCTCGGTCTGCTCTTATGTGTTCTCGTTCTGATCTGACCTGTTCTCGGTCTGATCTGATCTGTTCTCGGTCGATTTGATCGGTTTCTGGTCTGATTTGATCTCGGTCTGACCTGATCTTTTCTCGGTCTGATCTGATCTGTTCTTGGTCTGATATGATCTGTTCTAGGTCTAATCTGATATAGGATTTAGGATTGGCAATCTACACAAAGAGCAAATACCCAGTCTGTGCTAATGGCCAACTGACTCGAAATGTAGAAGGTATTTTTGAGCCACTTTTTCTTGATATGTCACTTCCTTCACAACGGAAGTTAATCGTTGGAGAAATTTACCGATCATCGTCAGGTTCTGTTTCTTCGTTTATGGAATATATATTGGAAACACTCCAAATGCTTGAAAAACAGAATCATGATGTGGTCATCATGGGTGATTTCAACATCAACACAGCCTATCCCCTAACTAATACCTCTAATGAACTTCTCACTCTTATGTATGGATCTAATCTTTACCCGTCGACAACTATCCCAACGAGAGTAACTGAGAGTACTCATTCAATAATAGACAATATTTTCTCTACTCTACCTCCACTCTCGGCTTCAGTAATCGTCAGTAACATTTCGGACCACTTCCCCTTATGTACCGTTTTCGAAACATCAAAGGTAACAAGGTAATTTTCAAAAACTAGAGATAATATTTCGGTTTTAGATCTGAGTGAAGAAAACTTACGGTTACTTAATGAGGAATTGGAAAAAACGACCTGGGATAGAGTTATGGAGAAGGAAGATCTGAATGAAAGATTTGAAATTTTTTACAATACATTTACAGCGCTATATGAGGCATGTTGCTTTAAAGAAAAAATAAAGAAACGTGGAAGAAAAAACGCACCAATTTGCCCGTGGGTTACAGAAAGTTTACTCAGGTGTATGAATAAAAAGAATAATTTTTGGGCGAAGTATCGTAATCTACCAAGTGTAGATAGCCTGCGGACCTATGAAATTTATAAGAAATGCTTACGGTCAGTTCTCAGAAAAGCTAAAAGGGATTACTTTAATCAAAGGATGGCCGAAAGTGGGAAGGATGGAAGGAAAGTGTGGAAGACAGTTAATTCAGTGTTACGACCGAATAACCAACGGCCTGAACTACCATCCAGGATTATGGTTGATGGGGAAACCCTTACTGAACCAGCACAAGTTGCAAACGCTCTTTGTACCTTCTTTGCCAAAATTGGAGAACAAACAGCTAACACAGTGCTACCCCCCAGAAAGTCCTAAAAGGACTTTTTGGGCCCAGTGTGTATCAACTCGATGGCACTCATTCCTGTAACTTCGACAGACTTTTCGATGATTGTAAAAGGTTTGAGGGGAGCATCTGCCTCTGGTTTCGACCGTGTCCATACTAAAGTCTTGAAAGCAGTATTGCCGTCCGTACTTCAACCTTTAACACATTTGGTTGACATCTCCTTAGACACGGGCGTATTTCCACCACTCCTCAAGAAGGCAAAAACAGTTCCTCTCCACAATGGGTGCCCTCAGGACGACCCGGCCAGCTTTCGGCCCATATCTATTCTTTCGGTATTTTCCAAAGTGTTTGAAAAACCTAT
>JAQQPU010000010.1:191117-207759 GCA_029168905.1 Artemia sp. Kazakhstan ARC1039 | reverse complement strand
ATATATATATATACAATTTATTTTTCAGAGCTCAAAAGCTGTGAGAATTAGTGTTGACACCAGAGAAGTGACCCAAGAACACCCAATATTATTTGTTGTTCGCCAGCAGAAATCTGTTAGCTCTTGGCAACTTCCACATTTTATTGACACGGCTAGTGGAATGTGAGTGTTTCTTTTTTTGCTATTAGGTATTTAGCCCATCTAATGTTATTTGAATGTCACTTCTCCACTTTGAAGACGAATACACCCCTCTCATACTTGAAGAAATAGTAAAAAACAAATGCTTACCACCGATGGTGCCTACCGATTTCTCATTGGGAGAGAGAGGGGGTCAAAGTTTAAAATATGTTGTTGTAAAAGGGCCACGTTTCTCAAATACAATGCTATTAATAATATTATGTACGTTTTATTTCTTCCGGTGGTGAAGTAGCTTCCCTTTACTCTCTCCTGTAATTGCCCTACCTTTTCACTCTAAATAAATGATAAAATAGCAGTGTGTGTTTATACAATGGTTGTGGCTTCTCAAGGTAAATTACAATTTTTTTTTGCCGGATGTCATTTGCTAATTTCTGTTGATGAAATTCTTAAAATCTTCCGCAGCAAATAAACCTCTTATTGGTTGGTATTGCAAAATAAATTCTTCTATTAATGAAGCTTGTGAGACTTTAGTCAATTTCGGAAAAGAGTGTTATATATGGATGCGGATAAGAGTGGAGACCCAAGTTGGTCCCTAAAAAAGAGTCAGTACTATCTATCGTAAGCTGGAAAGTCCTAAGGCTATCTATCCTTTTTATTTATTTCAGCCCCTGCCGTTATATTAATTCCAGCGCTAGTATAACTGGCATTTTTTGTGTGTGTATTTGTTTTATGAATTCAAATGGGTGAGTTTGTGGTGCGAGTGGTATTTTCCCCATAAGAGCCACGTTAAAATTCATGTTAAGGAGGATTATTTTAAGGACATTATCTAGGAGGAGATGAACGTCAAAAGACATAGCCGAAAATAACTTCCTAATTTATTTGAGATTTTTGTTTGGAACTGTTAAAAATGATTTCTGATTATATCTTTCCCCAGTAGTCTGGCACCAAACCCGTCAGTTTTGCCCAGTCTCCTTTTATTACAAGGATTCTTCAGGAAATCATTGATTATTTGTTGGTGTATCACTTGTTTCATCAAAAACCACGTTACAAATAATCATTAACAATTGTATTTTGCTAATAAAATGCTCCAACGGAGCTATGAGGCGCTTATTTTAAATTTGCTTTTTGTTAATCATTTTCTACAGCCGACATCTTTCTGATGCTAGAGTTGGTCAATCTATACGCAATTTCTGAATTGTGAACAAAGAAATATTGCCTCATTTTTCTAAGGAGATTTTTATTTGAGAACTAAGTTATTTTAATTATTTTTCACCCTTTAGAAAATAAAGGGCAGGGTTTAAGTACTTTTCCAGATGACAGAATAAATATCGATGTCCATGGGTCAATGATCAGGTTCAATGTTTGGTTACTAGGAATTGAGAAGCTTTCCTGTATACTAAGATTAGAGATTTATTTTAAAAGAGGGAGACTTGAAATTTGGATTTTGTAAATGATAAAATGCTATTTATTTCGTATCTGAGACAAAATTTATCTGTGTGAAGAAAAAAAGAGAATATATCCGCAACCGTTTAACTGTGATGTCTAAAATCAAGATGATTTATTCATATTAGAATATTCTGCCTAAGTCCTTGTGAGGAGGGAAACTAATTTTAAGAAGTATTATTGGAATTAAGGCTACTGCACTACTATAGTGTCAATTCATGAAAATGTAGAGGAAGGAGGGGGGCTGGCAAGATGTATTTTTGGGAATTTAAGGGGGTGTGGCAATTTTCTCTTTCTTTTCAATTTTTTCAATAAAATTCCAAAAAAGACATTTTCCAGTGAAAATGTCCCCAAAAAGGTATTTTTAAAATCTAGGGGGAGGGGCGTAAAAATCTAGGGGTGTAAAATTGGGGAGCGGGAAACCCCGCTCCCCAATACACATCACTGCTAAGCCACAGAAGAATGCGTCCATGTTAAATAGATAATGTTGTTAGATTTAGTTATCTTCGCTTATACTAGAATTTATATTTGACATCCCTAAAATGGAAAGACATTTGATCTGGTAATATATTAATTCTAACGCAGAACTTTTCTGATAATGCATGGTTGCAGCAGTAGCTGTAATTTATTGGCGAGTGAACCAAGGAGTATGGGTAACTTGTGAGAATAGAAACTGCCACTAGTGTTGACAAAAAATACCTTCAGCGCTGTCTTGCGTTTGGTGATGCTTGGTTATTTTTTCAGTTTAATGATAAGTCTAATTAATTCAATTGGTTTAATTGCTGAACTTAGGGTAGTAATAAGTATCTGATCTCAGTTCCTGACAGAAAAATGATTACAGAGCTTGAAAAAATGCCAAGTGTCACCACGCGCCAGATGGCGTTGATGGTATTTTTCAGTCGACCCTAGCGCCAGTTTCTACTCTTGTAAGCTACCCATTCTCATTAGAGTGAACCAAGACCCATAGTAGCTGAAATACACAAAGGCGGATTTTTAAGGAAATTGTCAAGTGATAAATATTTCCCATACAACATTGTTTCGGAAGTAGTGGAAGTAGTAATTTTCATTCTGACTCAAGCAAACAGTAATTTTTAATTATGAGAACAAACTTCTGAGAATTTTGAAAAAAGAGCATGAAACTCATCGAAACACATCAACTCCAAGTAAACTAAAAAATATACAATTTAAATCATCTTTGTTAAAACTCTCGACTGGAGCTTCACAGCACCCACCATGAAAAAAAAAATATTTTTGCATGGGTAGCCCTATTGAATTTCCTTTTTTTCATTTATAAGATCTACAGCCCTTAAAGATTACTTTCCATTTCTATCTTTCTATTTAAGTCGTGCATACCATAGAGTCCGAAGGACACTTTGCCCTGAAGATTTGGAAGTATCGAATGCATCAGAAGAACTTGAATTTGTAGTTGGAGTCTCCACATCAGACCCAAGAAATGTCAGTTTCACTATTGAAGCTACGAAAGTCGATGATTTTTTAATTAAGTAAGTCATCACAGTTACTAATACTACTACTAGCAACTCACCGTAGCACCAAGTCACCTGAGGCCAACACAGCTACGCTCCGTTGTATAATTAAACACAACACAGCACGCTCCGTCGTATAATTAAATCACCGTCATCGCTGTTGTATTGTTAAATTGTTTTTTCATTTAAGAAATATTAGTGATATTGCCTTTTTGTATGCACAAAACCCGTTTTGCGATTCTGGTTGAATAGTTTCAAACAAGAAAATCAAGATCTGTACAGATAATCTTGAAACCACGAGGAAGGAGACATAATCCATCTTAGGGGGGGGGATCTGTGAAGTAGGTTTTTTGATAGTTTTTTTTTAGTTTATGATTTGTACTTACTGTCACGTCAAGGCTGATAAAGCGTTGAACATTCATTTTTATTATCTTTTTTTTCAAATCCTCTGCTATGCGTTAAAATATCTAACCACGTGGGGAACGTGTCTTGACGCAGAAATATGTGTCACTTGATGAATTATAATAATGCACATCGTAAAAATATACTAGGAGACGTAATCCTAAATATTGAGCTTCTTTTGGTTAACTAGGGTCACACAAATTTGTTTTAAAAAACTACAATTTTAGCATTACTTATTTTGTGAAAAATATTTAACATGTAGCCGATGCATCAACCAAATAGGAATAAAAAGAAAATCCATTAAAATTGAGATGGCAGCTTACCTTTTTAGTTATTAACCTATACCGAGGGATGAAACTCCATCGTCTCTGCCTTCTATTCATTCTCGTAAATCAACTTCATAATATTGTCACACTATTTTCAATATGTTAATTGGCATTAACAAACATTTTTCTACTCCTCACATGTGACACCGACATACGTGCTTAAATATTTGATGCTTGTATGTGACCGTAGCGCTGTTACAGAGTAGCGCTGTTAGAATTTATGGAAAATTCGTTATATTATCAGGAGCCATGTTTCTTGGAAATGTCATTCTGGTGTAGCTTTTTAGAGGACCTTGTGTTAGGACATAAATCCGCGTTCTCAAACGCCATTTGGCATTTTATATGTTAATTTTAAATAGCTTTTTCCTCTTAACAAAATTTTTCAAAGAAAATTAAAGACGAGCAGAAATGAAGAAAAATAATGCTCCATGTGTAAAACGACTATAAATTACTATCTACAAATAAATGAACCCCAAAATGAACAGAAAATACAATAAATAATCAAATCAAACTTAAAACGAGCAAAAACGACCACAAACAGGAGTAGGGCTAAAGCTTTTTGTGCCTCCCAAAGACAAGAACCTAATTTGCACTGTACTGGAAACAATCTATTTCCAGCTTCTGAAATCAATATTAATGTTGAGCAATATGTCTTTATTTCTCATAACATGTCAAAGAATCATTATAATAATCAAGATTACTGAAAAGAAGATAAACATAAGACAAGATATTCATTTCAAAAAATTAGTATCACAAGCCCAGAAGGGCCGAATTCGAATTTTGGAGTCAAAATATTATAAAAGAAACACACAAACTGAAGAACTGGTATTGGATGCCAAAAAAAAAGAATCAGAACGANAAACTGAAGAACTGGTATTGGATGCCAAAAAAAAAGAATCAGAACGAATAATCATTCGTTAGTCAATGATTAAACTGTGAAATGTCAGTTAAAAAGATAAAAACGGGTCAAAGTAAATTTAAACAATATTAATACATATAAATTTCTTTTAAAAGGACGTTTAAAAAAGGGGGGACAAGCGAACAAATACAAACCCTTTGGAGAACCAGTATCCTATAATAAAAGAGAGAAACTAGCGAAATATTTGTTTATTTTTTCTGTAATGAAGGGGACAATTTTTTCTTTCATATCTGGAGGTAAAGCAGCGAATGGGGGACAAGATAGGAATGGATTCAAAAGCAGTTCGAGGTGGGCGGAATCTGGATGGGGAGTAACGTTTGGAGAAAATACTTTCCGTGTGAAGGTTTGTTGTCGCATTTTTCGCAAAACCGAGACCCAACGTAACTCTCCTGTGCTCAAGTGTGTCCATCCCAGCTTTATTTTGAAGCAGAGAGTATGGGATCTTGCCTTCTTTGAAAATTGTTCGTAGGGCTCCTTTTTGGATGGATTTGATTTTTCTGATTCTTCGCGGGAGATACCAGGGTACCAAACTAGACAAGCATATTCAAGATGCGGGCGGACAAAGAAAGTATAAATCCTTAAGGAATGGGACAGGGGCCGCTAAATTTGTTTTGGAGCTTAAGGAGGGAGGTAGACGCATTAGCTCTATGGAAGATATCATGGATATTCCACTTTAAATTAGAATATATTGTGAGCCAAGCAGTTTAAAGGATGACACAGAAGTCTCAGGAGGGATAGGATAAAGAAAACGGGGCGCGGTTTTGAGGAAAGAAGTTAGCATTACCGTGGATTTAGAAGAGTTTATTCTCATGTCTAAGTCCGAAGCATAATCTGCAATGTCATGGAGGATGCTCGAAGGGTTGCTGATTAAATTTCTGAAGCAAATTTCAACAACCGTTGAGCCGTTAAAAAATTTCCATCTAAGCGAGGCTGTTGATCATCACTGAAAAAAGGAGGGGCCCTTGGAGATGCTGGTATTTGACTATCTGCGATCTGTTTTGTGAGAAGGAGGAAACCAGTTTCACCAGGAAAAAGTCAGTATTGGAAAGTCTCTCAATTAATACCGTATATTGTGGTTAATAATGCCAAATGCTTTTTGAAGGTCAATGGATTTTTGTAGTAGGATCGAGTCGATTTACGAATTTCCCTTTTTATTGTTTTTCTTAGTTTATTAGCTTCGTCTAGTTTACTTTTTCTGAAAAAATTTAATTTGCTTCTAATTAGTGTTTTTATGGGCTGATTAAAGAAGGGTTTATCACTAGATCATTTTTAAAATCCCTTTTCTCAGAGACAAATTAGATATTTATCAATTAACTTTTTGCGGAAAGTAGCAATTTTTTCATCAAGATTTTGTAATGAAACAATCCTCAGCATTCAGCCACATACGAAAAGGATGAAGACCAGAATTTTGAAGAGGGTGGTAATATTCTTAAGTTGTTGAGAAAGAATGCTTAAAATTTGAAGAAGGGATAAAAGAAGGGAAAGATGATAACTCTCACCCAATTGGGGCAATGCTGAGGGGGGATTGTAAAAATTATTCATATTAGTTAGAATGAAATCAATAGAGGTGTTTCCCCTAGTAGTTTGTATTTTACCAATTTGCTTTATTTGAAGAGAGGAGCAAATTGAATCCATCTTAAGGTCATTGGTATCACCTACTAAATTAGACTAATATTTGGACATCACAAAATAACAAAATCAGCACTAGTCTGCAATTGCTGGATAAATTTTCGTTTCGCATGAATATTTTGCTTTGGTGAGAAATAGAAGACAGCTGTTACTACTACTACTATTAACAACTCACTGCAGCACCAAGCCGCCTGAGGCCAGCACAACTACGCACGCTCCTCCTGCACCCCAATCTATTCAAAGCCTCCCTTTTTACAACCGTCCACGAAGTTTCCATTTCCTTTAAATCTTTCTTTATGACGTCCTTTCTTTCTTTAAGACAGCTATTGTAATAATATTAAAGGGTGGGGGGAGTATTTCTGACCTGATACTTAGCCAGAGGATTTCATCATACTCAGATAAACTAGGGACTGGAATAATCTTAGAGTAAAGGTTGTTCTTACTGAAAAAACAAGACGCCACCACCTTTTTTCCGATTGGGTGATCTAAACAATAAATGGAGTTAATTGACGAAGATAAACTCTTCGTCAGAGTTTATAAGAGTTTCTAGAGGAAATTAACTCTGCATAATTTGATTGACGAAGGGACCCCGAGTCATAGGACTGTACTTCTGCAACAACTATAACATCGATTTATTTCAGAATTAATTAAAAAAAACTTTTTCCGCAAAAGAAGTTTTTCAAAGAAAAGTAAAGAACTCCATTAAACAAAAAACGAGCGAAAATAAAATCAAATAATCTACCAAGCGTGAAACTACCACAAATCAGCATCGATAAATAAATGAAACCCAAAACGAACAGAAATTGCAATAAATAACGGAGTCAAACTCAAGACGATCAGAAATTAACATAAGTTGGGCTCAAAACCCCTATGCTTTCCCAAGGTCAGAACAAAATTTGCACTTTACTGAAAAAAAATAAATGTTTTTACTTTTATAACTTTAATAAATCAAATAGTATTAATATTTTGATTGATAAATATCAGTATATGTATATTAAACTGACATTGCACATTCATTTGTATTTTTTTCAGTAACTTAACCTCCTCTAGTTGACCTGAAATGGAAAACTTCATACTATTCGCAAAAAAATCTGTTTACTTTCTTTGATAGCTTGGATACACTTACGCTATTTTGATTTGGTTAAATTTTACAACCCTTACAACCCTTGACTTACAACCCTTGAACTGAGGGCTCTGAGGGGGTTATCATCCTAAAAGACCTAATTTCCAGAACTTTCAACTACGTTTATCTCAAATTTTTGATTCTGGTGTTTGGGAAAATGGTGGGCGTGAGAGGGTTGTTAGTCGCTCTCCAATCACTTTCAACTGTTAAAAAAGGCACTAGCCCTTTCAATTTCGAATTGAATGAGCCCTTTGGAATTTTATACGACAGCGCTTTCAATAAAAACCTTATATGCTCCCAGGGCATAACTTACGACCCTTACCCTGAGGGCTGGGGGGGGGGGGGTTGTCATCCTTAAAGACCTAATTTCTAAAACTTTCACCTACGTTGAAGAAAATGGCTATCTAAAATTTTGATTGGATGTGTTTGGGGAAAAGGTGGGCGTCAGAGGGGGGTTAGTTGCCCTCAAATCACTTTTGACTATTAAAAAGGGCACTAGCCCTTTGAATTTCCAATCGAATGAGCCATTTTTCAAGTATCTACGACAAAGATTTCAATAAAAACCTTATATGCCCCAGGGCATAACTTATAACCCTTGAACTGAAGACTGTGGGGGGAGTGTCCTGCTCAAAGGTATAATTTCCTGAACTTTGAACTTCGTGGAACAAAATAGCTATCTCAAAATTTTTATTGGATGTGTTTGGGGAAATGGTGGGCGTGAGAGGGGGTTAGTTGCCCTCCAATCACTTTCGACTATCAAAAAGGGCACTAGCCCTTTGAATTTCCAATCGAATGAGCCTTTTTTAAGCTTCTATGACAACGCCTTTTATAAAAACCTTATATGCCCTCAGCACATATCTTACAACTCGGAAGTCAACTACGCTGAACAAAATGGCTATCTCAAAATTTTGCTTGGATGTGTTTCGGGAAATGGTGGGCGTGGAAGGGGTGTTGGCCGCCTTCCAATCACTTTTGACTATTAAAAAAAGGCACAAGTCGCTCCAATTTCGAATTGAATGAGCCCTTTTCGAAGTTTCTATGACAACTTCTTCAATACGAAGTGCCCTGCTCTAAAGGAAAAAAAATAATACATTGTGCCAACGTCGTTCTTATGTGCCCCCAGGGCATAACTTAAAACCCTTACCCTGAGGGTTTTGGGGGGTGTTCTCCTCAAAAACATATTTTCTGTCTGGAAATCAACTACGCTGAACAAAATGGCTATCTCAAAATTTTGATTGGATGTGTTTGTGGGAATAATGGGCGTGGGGGGCTAGTTGCCCTCCAATCACTTTCAACTATTAAAAAGGGCAATAGCCACTCCAGTTTCCAATCGAATGAGCCCTTTTCAAAGTTTCAGCGACAATTCCTTCGATTCGAAGTGCCCAGGTATGAAAAAAACAAAGAACAAAAAACAAGAAATAATACATTGTGCCAACATCGTTCTTTACTTAGGTAGCGTGATTGCGCTGCCTATGAAAGGATATTTTAAAAGTTTTCGGATTCCACCATAAGAATCCAGATTTTGTCTTACTATTCATCTGTTGAACAGAATTTTGCACCAAATTTAAAGAAAAATTGTGCTACAGTGCTTTCGATGGATGGGTGCGGGGAACTATATTCAAATTAACGGGTGGGAAATCCGCATAACATTTGTGGTTCTAAAGAGCTGAAGGAATTCTTACCCCCATCATGTTACAACCTTGAATATAGACAAATATTAATCAACCATCCCCCTCCACTTTCCCAGAAAGTTTCAACCTAATTCCGTAATGTTTCCTGAGATATGGCAGGCACACCCTTTTGACAACCTTGGATGTACCTAATGTCTTGATTTAGTTCAACTTCTCGCTGAACGTGCCTTAAAACTTTTAACTAAATACCCTTGGCCATTCTTGAGCAGGGGCGTCGTTTGGGGGTGGCAAGAGGGGGCAGTTGCCTCCTCAATATTGCGGAGAAAAAAATTAGTATACATCCCATGCCCTTGGAATATCCGGATATGGACCCATCTTGCGCCCTCAATAAATATGCTGGAGATTCGCGCCTGTTCTTGTGATATCGCAGATATGCACTTTTGACTAAATCGGATGCACTTAGTGTCT
The DNA here is from genome assembly GCA_029168905.1 of Artemia sp. Kazakhstan ARC1039. Lineage (NCBI taxonomy): Eukaryota > Metazoa > Arthropoda > Branchiopoda > Anostraca > Artemiidae > Artemia > Artemia sp. Kazakhstan ARC1039. The sequence goes on along the minus strand of JAQQPU010000010.1, from coordinate 198,196 downwards.
GTTGATTTAGTTCAGCAAGGTTGTCCATATGGACAACCTTGATGTACCTAAACTCTTTTGATTTAGTTTAACAGTAGCAATATAAGTAGCAGTAGTAGAAGTAGTAGTAGTAGTAGTAGCAGTAGTAGTAACAGTCAAGTCATCGTACTAGTGGTAGTAAAGGTAGCAGCAGTCGTAGCATTCGCAAGTAGTCGCAGCTGTAGTTGCAAGTAGTCATAGTCGCATCTAATCGCAGTCGCTGTTCGAAGTAGTCGCAGTCGCAAGGAGTCATAATCACTGTGTCAATTAGTCGAAGTCACCGTCGCAAGTAGTTGCAGTTGCAGTCTTTGGTGCCTGCAGGTCCAAGTAGGTTTTTCAGTTGGAGTCGCATACAGTCGGAAACGCAGTTCCAAGTAGTCGCGGTCACAGTCAAAAGTAGTTGATATCACAGGTAAAAGCAGTCAGAGTCGCAATTAGTCGCAGTCGCAGTTCTTCGTAGTTGCCAGAAGTCGCATTCTTAAGTAGTCAAAGTCCCAAGTATTAACATGCAGTCGTAATCCTAAAAAATTCTCAGTTGCAGTCATAAATAGTCGTAGTAACAGCCGTGGCAGCGGTAGTATAAGTAGTAGTTGTAGTAGCCCTACTAGTTTCAATTTAATTCACTCAGCCGCTCCTTAGATATTGCTGATACTCCACTTTTGACAACTTGCATGTATATAGTTAATTTTGATTTACTTCTACATCCACCACAACATCTCCTGAAAGTTTTGCCTTAATTCCTTTACTCGTTCCCGTGATATTGCAGAAAGGCCCTTTTAACAATCCTATTTAGTTAAACATCCCCTTCAACATGCCCTGAAAGTTTCAAATATCTTTAGCTGTTCCTGAGATTTTGCAACTACGCTCCTATAACAAATTTGGATGCACATAGTGTTTTATCTAGTTTAACCTTCCCAATAACATGCTCTGAAAGTTCACCTATCTGATCCTGTGGTGTCACACATACGCCCTTTTGACAATCTGGATACACATGTCACCTTTTGATTCCGTTTTACACCCCCCCCCCTAAACGTCCTCTGAAATTTAAAACTGAGTACCCAATTTTGTTCCTCAGACATTATATCTATGCCATTTGGACATTCTGGATGCACTTAAACCCGTTTGATTTAGTTCAATAGTAATATTAACAGTAGTAATGGTAGTAGTCCTGAGAGTTTCAACTGAATAACCTTAGCCGTTCCTGAGATATTTCTGATAAGCCCTTTTGACTACCTTTATGCATATAATGTGTTTTGGTTTGGTTTTATACCAACATAAATTTCCCCTGAAAGTTTCTACTTAATACCCTACTCTGCTCCTGAGATGTTACTGATACCTTCTTTTTTCAACCCGCATACGCATAAAGTGTATTGATGTAGTTCAATATTACCTGAAATTTTCACCTTAATACCCTTAGCCTTGGTAGTAGTAGTAGTAGCTGTAGCATTAGTAGTAGTAGTAGTAGTTGTTGTAATAGTAGCAGTAGGAGCAGTAGTAGTAATAGTATGCTTGCAATGCCTTTGAGTTAGTTCTACATCCCCCTGAACATACCTTTAAGTCTCGGCTTAACACTCTAAGCCATTCCTGGGATATTTTTGCTACATTTTTTTTTTACTCCATGCACATAGTGTGTTTTTATCTAGTTCAAATTTTCCCCTCAAGATCTTGCTGATACGCCTTTTTGACAACTTGCTTGCACATAGTGTTTTTTGATTCAGTTCAACAATCCCGTCAACATTTCCTGAAAGCTTCAGCTTCAGGGAATATTCTTAACTTATATACTCTTAACTTCTTTGAGCCCAGGATCAAACTTGTTTCCCTTTCCCAATAACAAATCATATATTTAAACAGTAATCAAATTTCTAAGGACTTTGGGGGTCATTTCGTCCCCGAAGGCATAGTTAGAGGATCTTTCAACTGTGCTGAACAAAACGGCTAACTAAAAATTTGGATAAAATGTCTTTGGGAGTGGGCAGCAAAAGTGGTTTGGGAGGGGGTCTGGTTGCTCTTCAATCACTTTTGACTCTTAAAAAAGCACCAGAACTTTCAATTTGCAATCGAATAAGCCCCCTCCAAAGTTTCTATGACAACTCCTTCCACAGGAAGTGTTTTGGTGAAAAAAAGCAAATGTGTTACAATAGAACACAACAGTTAAATCTCCACTTAATACCAACATAACAAAAAGTAAATATTACCACTTACATTCAAAATGCAAATTAGCGTATTTGGGACGACCCAAAGAACACCTATCAACTATTAATATACTTCCTCGGAGAAAAAAAGAAAATATGTTATTCTTACCCTCATCCCCAACCCCTACTAAACAATTAATTAGCATTTTTAAAATTAATATATTTACAGGAAACTGGAATAAACTCCGCACTCATACACTACAATTCATCATAATTTCTGACATATACTAACCCTCAGTCAATCAAGCACATGAATCAATTTCTCCCTTAACGTTTGCTGCCTATGATAAACAATTTTCGTTGTTGCTCTCTGAGCCTAGGGTCTTTTATCGAAAAGTGAAAGTGCCTACAATTGATATGTTCTCTACTACTTTCTAGATTAGACGAAGAAAGAAACATCATAGTTAGTCCATCGGAGCCGGAATTTTATCAGTATATATTCGATGAAAACGTCACTGCTGTACTTGTCAATGTTACTTCTCCAGATGATCTTTGTATGACTGTATCTGTACAAAATTTAACTGTAAGATTCATTTAGTCTCTCCGCTTTATTGTCTCTTGTGGTAAATACTGAAAGATTAAGTTAGTGCTTGAAGTCGAAAAATGCCGAAATATATAGGTTATGTGACATTTAATCAGAGTTTGATATTCAATATTATGGAGCAAATTGATAATATACGTGCGACAGGCCTGTAATAAGAGTGGGGGCCTTTGGATCTATGCTGCTCCCCCCTAAAAATTGAGCTACTTACAACTTTTTCTTCTGTTTCTTATATACTCCTTATCATTCGCCTACTTTTGGCACTTCTTTTGGCTAACTTTAAATTAAGGGCAAAAATCAGATAGAATATACCATGATATTCTTGACTCTATGATTTTTAAAGAATATATAATAATTGCTGCCATCCTAATTGCGTCCTGCTCCTGCCTCACCCCATAATGAGGCCAGATATAGCCCTAGGCTATATTTAAAGTTTGTGGATTTTTTTAGATTGGCTTTATTTGGGATTATGAACGAACTGTTGGTAGGAAATAAGCACAAAAAAATAATTAAATATTCTCAGAAATAGCTATTATTTTTCATATAGCCTAGGGCTATACATGACCTTATTAGGGGGAGGGTCTAGGACGTGATTGAGACGGCAGCGATTTTATTTGAAAAGAACATCGAAATGGAGAATTTAACGGTACATCTTTTTTTTCTTGTTTGATTTCTGTCCTATAATAAACCCCAATGAAACTAAAACCTATGAAATCAGCTATGTAACAATTTAAGCTTTTTTCCAAGAAACAAAGATTATTTTGAATGTACACCTTCATAAATTTGAAAACGCGCATTCCACTTCAACCAGCCGCTTCCTTTGATCACGTCTTGGACACAAAATGTAAAAAAACTCAAGGCCTTATTTTATTTGAAGTAAGAGCTAATAACTTGGACATTGGCTTTTTTAATTGGTGGATTTTTTTATGATTTAACTCTTCTACATATATGTTGTAAAACTTTAAAAATTGGTCCTATGAATAGCGTTTAATAGATATCGAATGAACCCATTACAAGCAATATAACTTTCAATCCTTCAAAGCCACCAATTTTAACAGTATGTTTCGTAATAACATATCTAATTTTGCTTACTCCATCCCCTTCCCCGCTGTTGAAATTTCGTTTACTACTATGAAACTGTTGAGGGATTATAACTTCAAGTAACTTAAAATAGGAACCAGTGGTTTGAAACCTTGCTTTACCGCCCAGAAAAATGATGAATTTAGAACCTCTTGTAATCTGTACACATGGACAACTTTAATGTTAAAATGTGAGATAGATGCCATTTCAGCATCTACTAGGTAGACTAAGGTCCTCGTTTTCGATGCGTTTTAATATCTTCTCGTGTAAATATGTGAGAAAATTTATCCTTTTTTCTGTAAAGGGACCCTTTAGAAACACTCTTCCAATTATTGCAAAAGAACATTTGCTCAACGTTTTTCTTATAGTTCTATTTCTTTGTGTCCAGTAAAAGATAGAGTCAGCTTTCACAATTGCTGTTTCTATATCCGAGTTTGACTCCTAAGCGATATCTTTCAAAAATTTGTCTTTATATTCCTTCAATTTTTCAGTGTCCATCGTTTGGGAGGGATGAGGAAATGCGGTATGACAGCATTAGGCAGACAGCTTTGGACAGAAGTGGTTTAACTATTACCGTAAGTGACATTGCTTCTAGTTTTCTTTCAAACTTTGAATTTCGACAAACACATTGTAAAACTAGAAAAATTCACCGCGATTTTTTTAAAGTTCTTATAAGTATTCTTCCAGGGCTGACCCCCCCCCCTCAAGGCAATGACCATACATTGTTTAAATTAACCATTGTTCATAGATAGATTTTAGCCGAAAATTTGACCATTCTTGGTTTTGTTTTCCCGATTAGCTAGATCAAGATTTCCGGAGTTCCCCAAGGGTATACTCCGGAGACGACACAGGTGCCTAAGTAAATAAAAAGACGGTAGGAACAGCATTGCTTTCAAATTATCTACAATATCTCGGGAAAGACTTTGGACGTTGAGTTGAAACTCTCGGGGGCTCTTGGGGGGAGGTCAATGGAACCCAAATTTGACTTAGGGCTAGCGATAAATCGAAAGAAACTTCATCAAGGTCATCAAAATGGTATGTCTGCAAACTCTAGGGAAGTACAGTTACGGATCAAACTGAGACCTTTGGAATGTCGGGGGTAGGGGGAGGTAAAGGGACTTCATATTTTTCTTTGGAAGCAAGGGATGTAGGTGCCAAGAATGGGTGTTTCCGATCATCCTTGTATTTCGTCTCTTCAATCAGCTTCAACATGGCATTAATAAGTTTCTTAGTTACTAAGACCCTTGTGCAAAAAGAAAACTCAAAACTAATTTTGGCTGCTACGGCTTGTGATGCTCGTAAATTGGGCCAATTTTTTTTTGTCTCTGATAGGTTTGTAACTTGTAGGGGATTTAGACTGGGCCAGTAAAACTTGATGAAAACAACAGTATTTTAAATATTAGTTATTGTTTGGACTTGAAGAGAATATAGAAAGAAACAAGGGACCTCAATGAAGACAAAAGCCGTGGGAAACAAATTGTTGTATTAATCTGTAATATCCAAATTAGGCCCAAATTTGATTGGTCTGCGGTCGGCTAGCAACTTGCTGGACACGTATGGTTGGCCAAACTAACATAAGAGGAAAAGAATATTTAAAAAAAAATGGATTGTATTGATCACAGCCAAGTGTTGTTTTCTCCTATTGCCGTGAAACTTCCAGGCTAATTAGAATGGCCCAAGGGAACCATATCGAGGAAAGTAGATTTTGGAAAAAAAAGGGGTTATTTCGACATACAATCATAATAAAATACAATACAATACGCGTCTTTAATAAAATGGTGAATCAGTATTGGTATATATTCAAGGGTGTAACAGAATGGGGATTAAAAGGGCTTCAGCCCCTTAGAAAACCAGAAATTATGCGCATATGATGCAGAAAGAATGGGAAAAAACTCCTAAATTATTAACCAATACTATTAACGAATAAAAGACTGATTGATAATTAAAACAAACAGATATTATTTTTAAAAAGATATCTTCCAGAAAGGTGAAGATCTATATTAACATCAAAGATGATCAAAAATAAAATCAAGTGATACTGCGATCTTGAATGACACAGATATTACTGTCAATGAATGACATACTGATAAACAGATACTAATAATAATAATAATAATGATTTATTTTTGCCCTCTATCGATACATTAAAAATGCACTAGAGGAGTACAAACAAAGAGAGAGAAAAAAGAGAAAAGAAACACAAAATACGAATAGTTAACGAATACAGTTAACATGTCTAACGAGAAAAAAAAAGACAAACAAGTTGAAACTTAAATTAACTGTGGGGACTTAAATCAACACTAAAATACTGGACCTAACGGTCTACCCATCCATATATCATAAAGGTTAAACAGAAAGTCTAATAAATTCCTACATCAGTCATCAAATGGGAAATAAATCGTATGCCTCACAGAATAAATCCTATAGCTTATAAAATATACATTAAAAAACAATTAGATGAGACATTAGAGGGTGTTTTTTGCTATTGACCACTAGTAATGTCACGGTGACGTTGAAAACTCGGCAATCTTGGGGCATACTTCTCCTTACTATATACATACAATCACATACAGACATACATATATATATATGTATATATATATATATATATATATCTACACATACACACAAACACATACACATTTGTTACCCTTTTTCGCTACATTAAAACAATAATGTACTAGAGAAGTAATAAAGAGAAAAGAACAGAACACGAAAAATCATCAGCTATACAACAAAGTGACAACCACCATGACGAGAAAAACCACCAAAACATAAAAGACTGCTCAGATAGGGGTTTAAATTTCTATTCCACCGTATATAGAAGATGGTTAAGCGGAAAATCTGATATTTTCTTGCAACGGTTTTCAAATCGAGCCGATAATTGTTCCATCTTCTCAGATATATCAAAGACATGGTATTTTTTACAAATGTATGAGTTCGGAACCATACTGTGAAGCAGATATTACTGTCAATGAATCAATGGAACCTGAAACGAACAAAAATTAAGAACATGGAACATGTGGAATTATTGGTAAAACATGGATTGAAACATGAAACTATTGGTGACAAAATTTATCTTAAAACGAACACAAATTAAATTGAATAATCAAGTCAAACTTAAAACCAAAAGAAATTACCATAAACAGCAGCAGGACTAGTTCCCCCCTAAACCATCTAAAGGCCAAAGCGTGATTTATGCTTTACTAAAAAAATGTGTAATTTGTTCGTTATATATATATATATAT
>JAQQPU010000010.1:151055-176868 GCA_029168905.1 Artemia sp. Kazakhstan ARC1039 | reverse complement strand
AAAATGTCTCTAGCTGTTTCGCCGAAATAGTTCCATAAAATAGCTAAAACGGTTTCGCCAAAATTATCCCTAAACGGAATTTCGGCATGTTCCTTTTGTTTGGCATCTCTGCGCCAATGCATTTCAAATTATTTGGAAACCTTTTCGCGCGCTAAGATCAATACGTCTGCTCGGAAACGATTCTCTTGTTAGAAACAACAAATTAATTTCCCTTTCGTGAATCAATTCTCTTTAGAACAACAAATTAATTCCCCTTTCGTGTCAATCAATCAATCATGACATCATGTGTGATCTAAGTGTTTCTCGGAGACAATTCTGGTCGAACTCCAAAGACATTAATTAACTTGACGTCATCTGTCAGACACTCCCTGGAAACAATTTGATTAATGACTGCCAACTCTAGACTGACCAGAAAAGAAAGTTGGCTCGGAAACGACAACAACATTGATCCCATTAACCACGTGTTCTCTCTAATTACTCTGTTCAAAACAACATTGACCTTGGCATTTTGCCTCGGAAACAATAACAACAACATTCGTTGAGAGCGTGCCAAAAACACACCTGGAGAAAGAGGTCATTGACCGATTCTCCCTAATGACTCTATGCCCATATATGGTGTGGTGACACGAGTCAATAAGGCATCTCTACTAAAATTATAATGTCTAGATAAAATATTCGGGGTTTTTATATCATTGCTGATCTTTCTGAATGTGGGTAAATGCGTGTTTTGAGTAAATGCGTAAATACGTAAAGAGAAACAGCTTAGTTTATGAAAATGTGTTTGATACTAAATTTGTTTTTTTTTTGTTTTTTTTTTATTAAGAAGATCTGTGAATATGCTTCGGGAGCGTAAAGCGGTTTAGATGGTAATTAGAATATAGGTGGTGTCTTTAAATGTAAATTAAAAGTAAAGCTTTTCTTTGAAAAGTAAAGAGCGAATTGAAAGCTAGAAATAAGTAAAAAATAGATCGTTTATGTCAGCAAATCTAAAAGGAGTAATATTTACTATACATAAGGAAAGAATAGACATGATTAGAAATGATGAATAACAATAAAGGAATTTTAGGAAAATTCCTAAAAACGAGATCAGAGTTACGGCCCCTCCAATTTCTAAAGGATAGAAAGGTTCTTTACTGAAATTAAATATATTGCTTTAGTCGAAAATTTTGTTTCTTCAATAGATTTTTTTTTTCATTTTAAGAGTGTTTTCAAAACGGTACAACCAAATCAATTTTAAGAAACACACGAACTTAGAAATAATTCATACATGTAATCGTGAGAAGTGTTTAGTTTTTAATTATGAAGTGAAAAATAAAATTGTTCAAAATGTATTTTGTTAGTAATGCGCAGATGACACTCTAGCTTTTTTGGAGCTTGAGGGATGACACCGCCAGTGTTATAGTGGTTGATTTAAGGGGTGATAGCACAAAAGCCCTAGGGTCTTACTTTTAACGCTGAAGCAAGGGAAGTTAAAAATCCTTGCATGACTTTTATTTCAACAAGGCTTAACACTAGCCTCAAACTTGTAACCAACAAGCACAGACACCCTTCAAAATTTGGATGGAAATCAACCATTATTTATGAAATATTTAGTTACAGTGTTTTGCTTTTGAATATTCGTAGTACGATCTTAATGATTTTTAATAGTCGACCCTAGTGTACATGCTCAGCAAGTTTTGAGCCAATCGGACGTGAAAAGCGCATCTTGGGCACTTATACCCTTATGAAGAAAATCACTACTATTTTGAGTTTCCTTTAGACCATGGTATAGGCCCTGTAAGTTGAAAAGTGATTCGAAAAGGAAATTTTTAAGTCATTGAAAGTATTTTCAGGCCTGAACGCTTTTTGATCGTGGTTGAGAAGCCGAGGGTAGGCTTCACAAGTCTGGTAGCTGCCTTTTATCTGTGCTGTTCGAAAATATTTCTAAGTCTGTTAGCGTCATTTTGTCCGGGTAGATTGAAAGTATTGCAAGTTCGGCAAGTCGTTTTGGTCTGGGCTGATCCAAAATATTCCAAGTGGCTCCTTTTAGTCGAAACTGATTGAAATTCCCTGACCGGTGGTGTCTTTTGGTTTGAATCGATGGAATATGTTTCAAGTCCGGTAATTCCTCCTGGTCTTGGGTCATTGAAAGTTTTCTAAATCTAGTAACTCCTTTTGGTCTCTGCTGATCGCGCACATACCAAGTACGGTAAATCCTTAGAGTCTGGGTAGACCCAGTATTGGGTCTGTGTCGACCGAAAATATCAGGTCGGCTATGATTTTTCTAGTCAACCTTTACTAATTCAACTTGATTGCGCTGACTATGATATTGTGGAATCCATAATTTTTTATAGTGTTTTTAGTAACCGATATTTTGTGCATATGGGTAGAAGGTGTTTCTTGAGGTTTAGTATGAGAAATACACTCTGCTATCTGGATTCATCCTATCCTTAAAACTACTCATGTTGCTAGATTAATAGCACGGTTTCTAAACAAGGGAATAGACTGTAGATGTCGAAATACCGATAACCTATACAAAAATATTTCTTTTTGCTTGGCGCAAAGGGCAGCTTTGCCAGTTAATGGAAAAAATTATCTTAGTTAGCTGAACTTTGTGAAATATATTTATCATATGTTAGCTCTAGTATTCTTGATAGCTCACTAGGATATAACTATGATGTAATGGCATATTTGTCGATTATGCATATTTTTCTTTGAAATTGCAGCAATAACAGCTTTGCTAGTTTTGGAAGAGCATTCACGTGGGTAAACTGAACTGAGTGAAATATGTGTATTGTGCGTCAGCTTTAGTAATCTTGATAGGCTTCTGGAGTGTTACTGTTTATTGCCATATATTTGTAGGTTATGCATGTCTATATATATGTATATATATATATATATATATATATATATATATATATATTACACGTGAGGTGATTGGAGGCAGGTGACAAAAGGCAAATCTATATTTGTGAGGGCTGAAGGTCCAACCTGCCGAGCTGTGGGAGGTAACATAAGCCCAAGAAGCGTGCTTTTTCCTAGCAGAAGCTATTTGCTTTTGCTAGTATATTTGCATACATAGAGCTTTTCAAACTTGAATCCACCTATAGATATAATAAGCTATGAGTTTTTGTATAGCCGTATATGGATAAATAGTGACGTTTTTTCCAGAAAGAGAAATTTCCAAATGGATTTTACTTGGTATTCTCTGTAAAGGCTGATGATTATGAATGCAGTGGAAAAAAGGATCAGCAAGTATACATGAGAAGAAAGCGTATAATGTTCAGAATAACTGAGAAATTAAAACCTAGTCAGTTTTACACTGCAACCCTGGGAGTTATTGGAGTCTTTATGTTGTTTTATATTCTTGGAGTATTCATTTGGATTGTTCATTGTATTACGTAAGTTTGATTTCAAGCCTTTATTTCAGTCAGCACTTTAAGATACAGTATTTTCTGCAGTTTCTATTCTCTACTTTACACATTAATTTGATGGCCATTATCTCGGTTGTGCTGCAGTGTTGATGCAACTATTAGATTTCAAATCATGTCAGAGCTAGGGGCCGATTTTTTGTAGTTTTCTATGTCCTTTGGGAACGAGCCTCTGAAGCAGGTACGGTACTCGGGTGTGCTACTATTTTAAGTAAGCTTCTAAGTAAAGTACTTTTCTTTTATTTAAATTTTATTTATGTTTTTTTTTATAATTTAAGGGCTCTCTTTTATTTCTATTTGAACTATATTTTTGAGAAATGTGTGATGAATAAACGACAGGGAGCTTTAGACCAAAAGCTCGTTAATATTTGACGTTAAAGAAGTTAAACAGACAATCTTTTGAATGGCTCAAGTTTTAGAAATCGCGTTGTACTTTTGTTTATGGACGCAAAATGGTCTTTCATGGTTTTCTAATCTTACCTGTTTATAAAAAATCAGGCCGTGTGTAATCTTGGCTATTAATAAGGAATAACTTATATGGATAAAAGAAAAACTTAAATGGAGCGTTGACTAAAATCCGTCGGAAGGTACAGGATTAAAAATAAACAGTTTCATAAATTAAGCTACTGTTTTTCTCAAGGAAAAAGTTATGATCTGTATAGCTATGACCGAACACTTACTGTTCTTTATCTATGAACTTCTATAAAATTTAAAAATTATATCTGATAATTCTCTCAGCATGTGTTTACTCATCCTGCAGGTTTTTTGTGCAGAAATTTCTCTTTTTATATCATCTAGAGAGATCACCATTATAAAATTTCTTTGCAAGGTTGAAAAGCAGGGATTTAAATTCTGGGAGGGGCAACTCTGTTGTTTTATTGATTCTTTTCATTAAAATGCCAAACATAATTTTCATTAAAATTACCAAAATAGGTATTTTTCCTAATCTAGCCCCCTCTTTCCTCCCCTCACTTGACATGCCAGAAATTTATTGTTGCTGTTAATTTCATTACAGTATTTTATTAAGTTTCAAAGACATCAATTTTAGCTGCTTGATTTCTCAACTAGTAAAGAGAAAACTAGGGCCCATTGCAAACAGGACGCCATTGTCGGTAACCACAAACCAGAGGTTTACACTCCCCCATCTTGAAAACGAAGAAAATCACAGTTTTGTAACTGGGTGCACTGGTATGTCCCTTTTTATTCCTTTCCTTTTTTTGACACTACTATTTAGCGGCTGGAAGATTGTAGAGAGGTGGAGTGAGAGCATTTGAAAGCTAAAATATAGCATGAAAGTTACAGCATTATTCCCTAAATATAGAGAAATACGGTCAGTTATTTTTTGTGCTAGTTTTGTAGATTTACGTAGCGTTGGCTGAGAAGTGAAATTTTTTGATTGTTTTAGGTTTCAGTTTTGCTCTTTACTTCCATGAGAAAAACCTTTTCTGTTAATAGCTTCCATAAAAGCTATACTTTTTATAACCTACTGCAACACGTCAAAATGTGTGGATCTCAAATTTGATTCTATTTTGATAATTGCATTCTATTTGATTCTGTACAATCAAATAGAATATTTTGATTCTATTACATAGTTGCGCTTAATTTCACTGATTGGCTGGTCATTCTATCTGTTGTTTTGCAAACTTAGTCAATATTTTGGTAAAATCGCGGTGCTTTGCTCTGAAATTTTAAGAGCAAATTTTTTACTTACTTTTCAGTTACTAAATAAAAGAAAAAAAAATTCTAGTTCTGGGCCTGCCCCGCCGTTAGAGCGAAGTTTATTAGAAGCAGAAGATAGCCAAAGATATGGAACAGCGTCATCACTTGATCGTCCCATTTTCCCTGTTAGAAGTTCTGAAGGAAGATTAATTGATAGTTTTGCTAACCGTCGCCACATTATCGGTTCTGGATCTGTATCTGGCAACAATGAAATCGATTCGAAAGAATCGTCATTGAACGAAGAAGAGATCGATATGCTTGAAGATGCTTATCTTGACAAAGATGTCTTCAGGTAAATTACTCAACCCTCGCACTAACGACGACTGCTTTTCTTTTATTTTCACTTTAGTTGTTATAGTTAGCCTCATAAAGAAAAACTTGTGTTTATTCGCCTGGTTCTGGTTGTATCTTCTCGCTCACTGTTAGGGAGTGCAGTCTAGATTTTCTTCGAAAAAAATTAATCTGTAAAGGAAAGTGCACACTTATTCTTTCAAGACAAACTGAGACGAGAATGATTCCAAGTCTAGGGAAATATAATTGTGTTTTGAGTTATTTTTGTGTGAATGTCTTTCCCTGCATTCTATTTTAGTATGCTATTTGGTCACTGCTGTAGCACGCCAAATCTTATGCTATTTACATATATCTTGTCGCTAGGAAAAGCTTGATTTCCAATGACTTCGATTTTAGTTTCTTTCGTCAATGGGAAAGTATTTCTTAACTTCCACCAGCACTGTAGTTCCAATGACCATACAATGTTTTGAGTATTATAATATATATTTCTAAACATATCTTGAAATGAGGGGCAATTTCACTTGAACTCAGCCAATGCTCACTGCCCCTTGTCTCTCCAAAAAATACCAAGAACATCACTTTTTGGATTTCAGCAACTCCCCTCCCTTAAAAAAGCAAATTACCCCAACTGAAATTTCGACTGTGTATATCTATTTATATTACTGGGTTTTGTTTCTTTAGATAACTGTTTATTTGATTAAATCAACATAACAAAAAACATATACCCCCAACAGAGGGCAAAGCTCGTAAAATTGGGTAAAAAACAAAAAAAAAACAAAACAAAAAAAAACATTTTCTCATCATAACAAAAGAGAGAAAGAAAAAAAAAACCTGGTTAAAGAAAAAAACAAAAAACATAACAAACATAAAGAAAACAAACGCTGGACAAGTGAGGCACGGAAGGCTATCCCAACATGGGTAACAAATATAAACAAAAAAAAATAATAATAATAATAAAAAAATTTAAAAAAATTTCTATTCCACCATCACAGGTCAATACATAATTTTAATATTTTCTTCCTTAGAACTGATATTTGCCGAAATGATGCCTCAATTTGAATTCTATCTTTCAGCCTATATTTATTTGAAATAAACGGTATTTGGTATCTAATTGAAAATCTTTCACAATTAGATCTTTCACAATTAACAAAGGGAATTCGATATGTTCCAGAACACCTAAGAGCCGAAGGAGGGGGCAGAATCAACAGAGATTTTTCATAAAAATAACTACTAGGATCTTGAATTTTAAAATGCCATATTGTTATATTAAGTTCTCTTATATGTTTCAGATCTAATAAATTCAAGAAAAGAAATAATGTTTCATTTTCCGATGAATCTGTAAGTTTTGATGGACGATGTAAAAAATTTCCAAGTATTCTCACTGCTTTATTTTGAAGGATCTGTAGGGGTTTTATATGCGTCCAAAAAGTATTTAAATAAATAATTGTGCAATAATTTAAATAAGGAGCAATCAAAGAATGATAAATTATTTTTAAAATTGAAAATGGAAAAACATGTTGCAAACGATACATAGACCCAATATTTTGCGAAAGTTTCACCATTAAATGATCAATATGAGTTTGAAATGACAAAAGGGGATCAATAAAAACTCCTAAATAACGATACGATTGAACTCTACGTATTTTATGCTCACCAACTTGAAGCTCCTGACATGAAATTTTTTTAGTAGCACGTTTTGAATGACCAAAAACCATAAATTCAGTCTTCTTAAAATTCGGTACTAAATAATTAGAAACAAACCATCAATTAACTGAACTAACAGTGTTAAACAAATTTTGAATCAATGTAGATGAATCCTTCGCTTTAACAGAAACAGCTGTGTCATCTGCAAATAAAATTGCAAGACCATTATTTCCCTGCAAACATCGTGGAAGATCATTAATATACATCAAAAATAAAAGCGGACCTAATACCGATCCTTGTGGGACACCAATATCTTCAAGATCATTTAAACTAGACAAATGTCCATCAACATCTACCACGATTTTACGTCCATAAAGGTATGATCTTATTATTTCTAGTCCTTTCCCTCTTATACCGGAATTTTCCATTTTATCAAAAAGAATTTCATGGTTTAAAGTGTCAAATGCTTTTTTAACATCATAAAAAACAGTAGATACATGATAATTACTATCTAAGCAGTCATTTATATCTAATACAAGAGCTGCAACTGCTTGTTCCGTCGAATGGCCTGCCCTAAATCCAAACTGATATTTGGTAAAAAAATTTATTTTATCTAGATAATTAGTAATCCTTCCTTTTAAAATTTTTTCCAATACTTTAGACAATGGTGATAAAATTGCAATAGGACGATAATTATTTGTATCAGATTTATCTCCTTTTTTATGCAATGGTATTACACGGGCAATTTTCCATCTTTTAGGAAATGTACCTGAGAAAATACATAAATTTAAAATATGAAGCAATGGTTCAAAAATTACACCTGCAATATTTTTTAGCAAATTAGGTGAAAGTTCATCATATCCCAATGAATTACCATTTTTTAAATTCTTAATGACCTTTTGAAATTCTGCAAAAGTAACCGGGGCCATAAATATGCTCGTATCTTCAGTGGGCGGTAGATATTTTTTATGCGACCTTGGGGAAGAAAGGTCAACTTCTCCTGAAACAACAGATGATCCAATACTAGCAAAATATTCACTAAACTTCTTAGCAACAGCTTGTGGTCCTCTAAATTCTTTACCATTAATATCAAATAACACTTCAGGGTGTAACAACTTTTTATTTCTTCCAATTTTATCATTAATCAAACTCCAAGTTTTTCTAGGGGAATCTGAATTTCGAAAAGATTTTTCATAATAAAGTCTTTCACTTACTCTAAGGATCCTTACCAGCATATTCTTATAATTTTTAAAACGCGTTATATTTATTTCCGTGGGATATTTTATTCTAATTTTATATAAACGATTTTTCTCATTAATAGATCTCAAAAGTGATTCATTTATCCAAGGTTTTTTTGGGGTAAGTTTCTTTCCTCTCGGGCTCTTATATGGGCAAAAAAGATCAAGCTTTTCATTCATAATATAATAAAATTTATCTAATGATTGGTTCGGATCCTTCTCATCAATTACAGGACTCCAATCAACATCACCAAGCCCTTCTTTTAACCTTAACACATTTTTATGTGAAAAATCTCTACGCTTGGTTTGATTTTTTTTATTATGCGGGAAATTTATAAGAAAATCAGACATAATTATACAGTGGTCAGATGAATCATCAGGAATAATAAATGTATTAACAGCACTATAAGGTGAAAAAATATTATCAATAAGTGAAAATGATGTATCAGCTATTCTAGAGGGCACAAAACATACGGGGTTTAGTCCATAAGATAGTGGGCCCTCCAAAAACTGCAAAATATTTCTATCTATTCTATTCTGATCTGCAGATAGGAGTTTCATTAAATCAATATTAAAATCACCCATAACTAAATAAGGAGCATTAAGACTAGCTAATTTATCCAACATACTTTCAAAATGATTTTTAAATTCTATCTGGCTGGATGACGGAGTACGGTAAATAACTGCAATTAAAAACTTCCGATTATTTGGAAAAGAGCATTCAACTACACAAGATTCAAAAATCATTTCAATATTCATTGGCAAAAAATCAATCCTTATACGTGCTGGTATGCAATTTTTAATCAAAACACCTAGACCCCCTTGTTTTTGTCTTTTCCGACCGATGTGAAAAAATTGGTAATCTTTTACATGTATATTTTCAATTGAAAAATCATCTAAAAAAGTTTCACATAGGCCTAATATATCTGTATCTGAATCCGACAAAAAAGTTTCAATCACATCCTGCGCAGTCCTCCAACCCCGGCAATTCCAAAACGACATCCTACTTGTATTTACATTTTTTCTTACCAGCTCATTCATAAATATATATTGATTTTTTGGGATATCAAAATTACTAGAAGTATCTTCATCATCACCAGCTACAATAGTTTGAAAAATTGACTGAAATGAAAGAGAATTCCGCTCAAATTCTGTTGCTGTTGCTGTTCCTTTTGTTGGGATCTTGGTAATTGTTGGTAAACTTAAAGGGTGGAATTTTTGTACATGGCTTTGTTTATGTAAGTCCATGACACTCATATAGTTAACAATATTCCTTTAGAACACTACACTGCCCTTCGATCGGGGGGTAAAATTGAGATTAG
Organism: Artemia sp. Kazakhstan ARC1039; assembly: GCA_029168905.1. Classification (NCBI taxonomy): domain Eukaryota; kingdom Metazoa; phylum Arthropoda; class Branchiopoda; order Anostraca; family Artemiidae; genus Artemia; species Artemia sp. Kazakhstan ARC1039. Next base: position 167,244 of record JAQQPU010000010.1, on the reverse strand, counting down.
AAATGGTAGCCCCTAATATTATGTTATGTTTTGATTCTACAAGCAAAATAAAGCACAGTGTGTAGTTTTTATTTTTACTTAAGTTAAAAAAGATACAAGGATCCGGATATTTACATATGATTTTTCCATTAGAATATTTACATTAGGTGCTACTAGTATAACTATATAAAATAGCAAATAACTAGCAAAAATAGGTGTAACCATCAAAAATAGTCGTTTTCTCAAAGAACTGTTCAAGACAAAGTTCCGTGTAATTAATGTGACATTTGAGTTAAATGAGAGAAGAGGACCCTCTGCTTCATGGGAATCCTCGCCCTTATTCGTGAGCACCTTTCCTCCATCCCTGTTAATGCAGTTAAATGGTATGTCAAAAATTCCGACCATCTTCTCTTTCAGGCTATATCTTTAATGTTCAAAACATTTCAAGTTTTCAGTTAAATTTTCATTTTCTTTTTCTTCAACGTTACAGTTTAGTAATGATTGTTCCTCTCCACAAGTTTCTTAATACTTTCTATATTTTAAAGTTTCATACTAATGTACATTAATGATTTTCGTTTCTTTGCTCTATGTTCTGAATCTTCATACCGTGTTCTTTTTTTATATAAACTGTTGGAAGACATCAGTATGAAAATACTGATTCAGCAATCAGTATTTTCTTTCAAAATTCTATGTTGACATACAGTAATATTTTTACGCTCCTGTTCGTGTCATGAATGCACCGACGAAATTTTCACTCTTAGATTTATAATTCAGAAGTGCCTGGTCCTCAGACCCCTCTAGTCCCCGATTTTGTCGATTATTAGCAAGTGTTTTATTCAGCCGATAGAAGAGCTTTAGCGAAGGTCCCATCTTTGTATGGTAAACACTATAAATGTAATGGCAATACTAGTACATGGGAACAAAGAAATCGTCGATGACGTGTCATTGGACGAATTCACAACGCAAATTTTCCACCAAAACGCAAAGTATTAAAACCAATCCTACGCAGATCGGGTGTTATAGCTTGCACAGAAAGGCTTTGCGCATGTTCAGGTCGAAAAGCGATACAATTCTTTGCTAATTCAAGCTGGATTGTATGTGGACGACTTAAGTAAGGTGTTTGAAGTAGCATACCCCTTGAGCATCCTGAAATTCCAGCTGGATAAAACATTGAGTAGATAAAGGGCTCCACACGATGGTCGGTATTTTTTAAAATGACAAGATTTTTGCCACGTTGTTCTACAACCATTTCATTTGGTGGAAAACTACGGTCAGCGTTAAGAGTAAGCACAGCGCATACTTCATTACATGCGGGACGGGTAAACCGTCTATAATCGACACCATCTGGCAGAGTAAGAATGAGCTGCACGTTTGGAAACTGTTGTCCCAATGAAGCAGCAAGTTTATTTGAATCATCCTCCACTTCATGCATTTTTTCGTAACCTTTGGCATAGTCGTTTGAATCTCTCAATATTTCTTCCAAGAGACCCATTAGATTATGAGAGATCCCATAATTTAAAGGATGTGCGAGGTGTTCCTCAACAGCTTTATTGGGGTCTAAAAAGTACAATTGGCCATATGAAGCTGGCTCAATTTTACCTTCAGTAGTTTGTGACGGATGTGCCGCTAAATTAATTTTATGATAAATTTTTCCAGGTTCTTTAAAGCTAAATATATTTCGGCTATTTATGGTTCGATTATCACTTACGTTGAATGAAGCTAGAGCAAAACACGAGTTCAAGTTTCGAATACGTTTATGAAACTCTTCAGAGAGCAAGTGACGTCCTAAAAAAGGCAAACCAATTCATTTGGAAATTGAGGTGTTGACATTGCAATTTGATCATGCAAGCAGCAATCTCCAAACGAATTACCTTTGTTTCCTATTCTTTCTTCCGGCAAATGGAGGGCTCCACAGTGAATACAAGCAACGTTGAAGGATCCCAAAGATTTATATGCTACATTTACTGAGTTTATGGCATCTTCGTACAAATATTGAATTGAAACTTTCAGAGCTACTACTATTGCTACTTCTGTTCTTTCAATTGAATTAATTCAAAAGAGTGTAAGTATATCCAGTTTGTGAAATTAGTAATGAGGCAAATTAAGAGGAATGGTATTAAGCTTAGTTTTCAGGTAAACTCAAGGAGGTGTAAAACTAAATCAAAGGACGCTATGGGTGTCCAGGTTTTCAAAAGGGCATATATTATTGAAAACTGTTAAAATTTTATTTCCAACATATTAATAGTAAGCCAAGCTATGGCAAGGGTTGGCCGCAGTCACTAAAATCAGTTTTTCTAACTTTTATTTTAGCCTGTCACTTTGTCTTCGAAATTGTCACTAAAGTCACTTTTTTGCCGTTTTAACATTCGATTTAGTCAGTGCTTATTTCAGTGAGCTATAAAGGTAATATAAAAACATATTGCAGAGGAGGCTGTTATAGGAAATTAGTAACAGTAATATACCACAGGAAAAAAAAATAATTTGAGATTTTAAGCATCATCTTTAAATGTTTACAGATTAAGTTTGCATAAGTTGTGTATTTGTTTTTCATCAAAAGTTTTTGATTGTGCCCTTAATCCTGTTCAGGTAGACTGGCGGATCCCGGGGGGGTGGGGGTGATCGCTCTCCCAACTGCTAGGCCTTGCACCCTTCAAATCAATCACAACAAACTCTTATAGTTAAGTCTCAACTATAGATTCTTAGTCACGCACTATCAGTTTTTTGTTGAAATGTCCCCACTTTGCAAAATCATAAGTCCTTTTTGTTTTTTCCTCCATTTGACTTAATATATTCAATAAATATAAATCGATGTAGAAACCGTCGCCAGGTCAAGTTAATAAAATTACATGATCCCAAATTCATTGATAAAACTTGGATAAAATTATATGGGTCCAAATTAGTTTCAAGATAGTCTTCCCTCGCCCAAATTAAGCAGCCTGGAGCTTAAAGTCCTAGTTTAGAAGGACTTGAAAGAAGGACCAAATCTTGAAAGAATTCTGTAAGTCTAGACCCCCCCCCCCCCCAAAAAAAAAAGTAGAAAAAAGAATATGGCAACCCTTGATGATAAGCTCAGAAAGTTCACCTTTATCCAGCATAGTAAAATGTGCATCGAAAAATTGAATATAGTGAAAAAAACACTTCGTGATATAAAACAAATAGAAATATGTTTTTAAACCTTTTATTTGCCCCAAAATTTTTCAGTCTTTCCGTGCGAAGAAAAAAAACGCGAATTTTGAGAATGAGTTTTAATTTTAAAAACGCGAATTTTAAGATCTCTTTTCTAACTAACTTGAGTCTCTCAATTCCAAAAATGTGTGTTTTTTTCAATCGGATTCTTGGTTCAGGATTTATCGGTTTCATAATCACGGTTTCTATGCCATTCTCTAACAAGAACTCATACCCTCCCAATAACATTCCGAAGGAGATCGTAGGTTTTTGACTGTAAGTAATTAATTACCGTTTCAGATCTCCTCAATAAGCTTTCAGTAAAACAAAATCATTTATTCAACACAAACAGCTTGGCTTAAGGAACTTCGGACGTAAGAAGCATACTATTATGATGATAAAATGCAGAATATTAAACTACTTCAGGTATTTCAAAATAGTTAAATAATCACATGGATCATTGGAATGAAATAGCTGATTTCGACTTGTCTCATTATAAAGATTGCTAAAAAAGAAAATGAGGTTCTCACGGACAGGATACAGCTCGAAATCGGCTTCTGACAATTAAAGCTACAAAAAGTGCACTACTGATTGTACTGATTATCACAACCTTAGCAAGAAAAGAGATCTGTGTATTTTAAGGAAGCTTTTGCACATTTGCACCTGTTTTTGCACTTTGTTTTACAGCCACATTTGAGCAGTTCTTCGCAAATTGTCTCTGCCTCAGGAAGTTTAGTCCAGAAAGGCTCCCAGCTTCCATCATGCTTCACCCAGCCGTATAAACCTGGATTCAGTGGGGAAAGTTCCTGACAACATGATGATGCCCATATCTGGGCCTGCAAGTAAGCGCGTTTGGTAAGGTGCTCAAGAGCAGTCGCTGTTGGGGGCAGTCTTTCCGTTCCGGCTGGTTTTCGTGTGAAAAGCTCCTTCCGCAGAATGTTCACTTCAGACAAGCCGCTTGATTTTTCGTAAAGAACGACGGCGAATCGCTGGATGTCTGCAAAGTGACAATCTAGGAGCAGGGCTTCTGGTGTACTCAGAGTAACGAAAGTCGGAAGAATGGATTCCGATGCTATCCAGGTCTCCCAAACACCATACTTTCCATGAAAACAAATAAACAAACACGCATCCAAGATCTTTTTTCTGGCAGAAATACCAAATTCCACATTTTTGCAGATAGGAGCTTGAAACCTCTACAGTAAGATTCTCTGATACGCTGAATCTGATGGTGTGATTTTCATTAAGATTCTATGACTTTTAGGGGGTGTTTTCCCCTTTTTTTCCGAAAATACGGCAAAGTTTCTCAGGCTCGTAACTTTTGCTAGGTATCATTAAACTTGATGAAACTTATGTATTTAAAATCAGCATAAAAATTCGGTTCTTTTGATGTATATATTGGTATCAAAGTACCGTTTTTAGAGTTTTGGTTATTATTTAGACGAGTCGCTCTTACTATACAGTTCGTTACCACTATCTGTTTGTAAAGCAAAAGAAGAAGTTGTGTCGCATGCAGAGAAGGCATGCAAAAAGAGAAGGCTGCGAGACCTGTCAGGTCCTAGCCGATAAGTAATATCGTGAATGGGCAGTATTTTCATCTTTGCTCCATGCCCATAGATGACAAACAGGTTTCAATCTTTACCTGCTGGAATAAAGCTGTTGCAATCATAACTACATCAGAATCCACAGTTCTAATGACTATGAAGTAATAGTCACACTGGGCCTGATGGAAGGCATGGAGCAGCACACGAGTGTCACCTTCTTCGTGGTTGGTAAGTGTGAGGCCTTCGCGAAAAGCGATATCGCGCTTTGAAATAACTGTGTCTCCAAGAGTGGCCACTACAAAGATGTTCTGCAATTCTTGGACTACCATAGTCCCCAAAAATGGAAGAGTCGACTCTTGTTCTCAGTTGAAATCTAAGTTGAATATCATAAGAAATTTTGTCTGTGCGCAAAGTTTAAAGAAATTTGTCTGTGTGCGACTCAAATATCTCGTATCGTTTTTATCCTTAAGGCAGAAAAGACTATTAGTCACGTGGTGAGACTTAAAACTCATCAAAAAATCATAGGAGTGGCAAAAATATAGTCTTCTCAATATTGTATGTCATGATATGAAGACATTTATAAAAGAAAACAGCACGTATTAAAGGTAAATTGTACGTTACTTGTTCTCTTTTAATATGCTTTCTCTTTAAAAAGTACGTGCCACGTGGATTTTCTCTTTTTCTTTGTTAAACCTGCTATCGATATGAGGTATTTCGAGTCGTGTTTTTAAACCCGCAATTGGTCCATTCGTTTAGACCACAGTCGTCACTTGCACATTAAGGTGAACCAGAGTTTGTAATGTAGAAGTATGAAAGACTGTCTACACCTGACGATGATGAAAGTGATGATAACTCAGTAACGGATGGTTGGATATTAAAAGTAAGCACATTTTCAGACTCAGTATGCTCGATTTAGCAATGAAAGATACCCCAAGCGGATCTACTACCTCAGTATACAGAAAAGAGTACGACCCGCGATGATGAAAATGACGATAACTCGGAAACTACTGATCTTATTACAAAAGTGGGCACATGTTCAGAATCAGCAGACCCGAATCAACCAGAAACAACCCTTCAAAAGTCCAAATCCTTCAATTAAAAAATGCATGATTTTCCGAGCGGAAAAACGTGGTGAAACGCGCTCAGAAAATGTGGTTCTCCCCCTGTCAGATTCTCCGTATTTTTCTACATATGTGTGCCAATTTTCGTGCTTTTAACATAAAATGCACAAACCTTATGGGAATTGACGCTTGTGTACCTAACTATTATAAACATAATGACATTCGCAGATTTTGTTGGCATTCGCTTTTGCCAGAAATGCAGTAACATGCTTTACCCAAGAGATGACCGCGGAGTTCTGCTCTATGCTTTCTGTAAAGGTGACTTCAGACAGTTAGCTGACAACAACTGTATTTACGTCAACAAAATTTTGAACGAAGTTGATGCACTTACTCAAACTGTAACTGATGTAATAGCCGATCCAACATTGCTACGTTCTTCAGTGCATTTCTGTCCGAAGTGTGGTCACAGAGAAACAGTTGTTTTTCAAGCAATTTCAAGCAGAGCTGAAGACAAAATGAGGTTTTACTACGTTTGCACTTATGTCAACTGCTGCCATAGATTTACTGATTAAAACTCAAACTACCCTTGGATTAATACTGAAAGTATCTTTAAGTACTATACATCTCTATTTTTTTGGAAATTTAAGTACTATTTATAACAGTTATAGTCATTTTGTAATTTTTGAAATTTCATATTTATTAAAATAAAGTAATGGGCGCTCTTATTAAATGAAAATAATTGATAAATTATTAATTAATTAGTAAAATAAATGAAAAAATAAAAATTAATTGAGTAAGAATAAATAAATAATTTAGACAATAAATTAGAATATAAATTATTAATTGCTTAACAAATTGAAAATAATTTGTTAATAAATTAAAATTTTGTCAAAATTTGGCCTGAATTTTTTTTTTAAAGCCAGGGGGGGGGCGATAATCAAGATTGTGTCCTTGGCGAAAGAAAGGCCAGAAACGCCACTGCTTATGCTGATGACATTTTTAACCTCAGCCGAACTTCGGACAAAATTTTTTTAAACTTTCCAGAAGCAGAATACTGAAAATCTGGTCTTGATATCAACGCCGAAAATTCAGATGTAGTGCTCTTTAACTGGAAAGGCCCGCTTCCTGATGAAATTGTACTTGGAAATTCAAAGATCCGCCCGTTTCATTTCTTATACCTGTCTTCTCATAAAAGAACATATCAAACGCCGCATATCAGCTTTGTATGCTCCAACAGTCTCTGCTGAGCTACGTTTCAGTCGCCGTTATCTGACAACGCTGTACCCTGTTGCTCTGTCCCACATCCTCTATATTGCAACCTTCTGGAAGATTCTGACACGCGCTGATAAATTGAAAATTCACTCCACGTTCTTCTATTTTGCAAAATACCTACTGAGATATCAATCTGGACAGGCAGTTCAAAGCTCATCAATACTGTTGATATAGCAGATCCTACTATAGCTGCTGCTAAACTTATAAACACCACCGAAAGTTTTCAAAGCATGCTTGGAACCAACTTCTTCTACGCTAGTTACATTATCATATTTGTATAGAACCCTTTTGTAATTTTTTTTGTAGGAAGACTTTTTTTCAATAAATAATAATAATAATAATGGTGGCAAAAGAGCAAGCTATTTGGAAGAAAAACCGAGAAAAGTATCAGAGCCGAGCAACCGAATTATGTATTACAAGGAAACAGCACTACAGCAAAAATAGAAATAAGATCCTAGAATGTAAGATCCTAGTATAATTTGAAAAATAATCAAAAATTAAATGAAAAAACTAATATTTTCAACTGAAAGAAAGTAGCAACATTAAAAAACTTAAAACGAACATAAATCTTTCCATATACGAGGGGGGCTACCCTTTCGTCAACCCTCACTCTTTTGGCAAGCTAAGATTTGGCATTTTGTCATTAAGATTTGGCAATCCTTTAAGAAAGACTGCACAAACACAAGGGCTGTTGAATTTGAATGAGAAGTATTTTTAAAGAACGTTAAGGCTTTAACGTAAAGAGGAAGCGGCAGTCCCTCTCATATATGAAATAATTTCTGTTTGTTTTAAGTTTTAGTGTTTCTCCTTACTTTCAGCTGAAAACCTGTTGTTTTTTTTATTTAATACGAAAAAAAATTGGCAGAGGTTGACGAGTAATTATTCCAAATCTGTATATTTTATGCCCTCTCGTGACGAACAATCGATAATCTTATGAATATTTATTCTTTGATCGATGTACCGTTGGCTTTTCCTAGCCATATTGAGAACATGATTTATAAAGTATCCCAACACTTAAACAAAGTTTAATGATGTTTTGTCTTATTTATTCTTTTTTTCGGTCCTCTAGTTTCTTGTCTTTATCGTGATTTTATTTTATTTTTGTCGGTTTAGTGTTAAAATACCGCGATAGCTGCAACTCAGTAAAGAGCAACCACGGCCCACAGTAACTAACAGTTCAAAAATACGCTTTAAAAAAAATATATCTAGTAGAAAAAATTGCCATTTACAACTGATTTAGGAATAGTAACTATTTTTTAAATTAATCTGAATAGTAAAATGTTATTTTGAAGAGAAATTTACAGGAATTTTGAAAAAAGAGCCTGAAACCCCTCGAAATGGCGTTGGATCAAAACAGGAAGTACAATATTGAGATTGCCATTATCGAAAAACTTATTCAGGATACATGCAGCTCCCAACCTCAAATAACAAGAAAAACCACTTTTTTTGCATGGGTAGCATTGATGTGTTTTTTTTTCTTCGCTGCTGGTGGGGGGCCGGGGCCCCCCCTAGAACATCACAGAGAGCTTTTTAAGGGCTCATTTTAAAGCTAGTGTTTATATCTAATCGCTTCTTAAATTTGACTTGATAGCCTCATCATAAAGTGCCATATGGCCCTGAAATGTGTACTTTGGGTGACATTTCTGGAATGAAATGGACAGGTACTATCATAATATCCATGGTTGAAAACCCTATTCCGGAGGTTTACAATGCCCCCTCTTCTATTTTCCTCCTTCCCAGTATAACAGTTTTAGAAATGTTCAACCAACTATTTATAACTGTGGAGTTAACTATGTATAACTTCTTGGCACCTGACTGTGAAAAACTCAGGTACTGATATTCAACTAGTCAATCATTTACCAGGGTTTTTTTCCTCTATAATTGTGTCTGTTGAGCTTACTTTTAAAGGAATCAACAAATTGATTTTCAGGAGTAAAATCCCTCAGGATAGTATTCTAAATGGAGGTGCACCGTCATGCAAAGCTTTTCGTCAACCGTGGGGTGTCTCAGCGTGGGGTGTCTACTCTTGTAGGTGATCCTACCATATCGTTTTTTGTGTGTTTTTTTTCGCACTGGCTTGGGAAAAAGAAAAAACTAGCTCGTCGGAGGGGAGGGTGTTGGATGTCCTTGTAGAACACCGCCATTGATGCCCAATCAATGCTGTCATCAGAAGTAGCAAAGGTGTCCGATCAATACTATTGTTCAAAAGGATAGGACCCGATCGAGATGTGTTCTCCAATCAAGGCTGTATCTAGAATTATTGTTTATGGGGAGGGGGGGGGGGGGGGTCCAAAACCAAAGTAATTAAAAAAAAACAAGTTTACCTTCCATGGACTTTTTCTAGTGGTCTCAAAACAGTTTTTTTTTACCTATATATTTTCCAACCAATCTACTAGTTGAAGAATTAATTTTTAGTTTTGTTGGAGAAATATTTTTTACCTGTGTTTTTTAGCACCTGTATAATAGTCTAAGAAATATTGTGGGGAGGAAGGGGCTTAGACTCGTTAACCCCCTTCCCCCTTGGATGAAGTCATCTATGACACCTCTTGAATATAAATGACCGTTTCTAGTGATTTTCTTATTAGTTAATCAATATCAAGTTACTTTAAAGCAAACGATATATCATGTATAACGTTCTTAGCAAAATGTTAAATTATGAGAAGGAAAAGATGTTTGCTGTCCTGTAGGAGAGAAGAGAGCAGTAATGAAGAAGGCGAATGCCTGTAAATCTACTGGAACTTCCAAACTGGGACCTGTTGCTAAAAAAGCTGACATGGAAAATGACAATTCAGGTCAGATAGACAAAAAGGCCACATTTGAAAAGATGCCTAGTAGTAAGCAGATTGATCCGTTTGAAAAACTTGACAAAGAGATTGCCGCAGTTGCCAAAATGCTATCCACATTTTATAGATCCCCAGAAGTGAAGAAAAGATTCAGACTGCGGAAGCAATTAATGGAATTTTTTTACGACAGACAAACTCACTTGCGGAAAAATTAAAAAGATACCAAAGGCAAATTGGAACACGTGATATAGACGGAATTTTATCCAGCTTTTATTTTCAAACAGCCAAATTGAGCTCAACCATAGACGACTTGGACAAAGAAATGGAGAAGATGCAACAAGATAAAGATAAAGTAGAAGGTTTAGTTTAAAGCAAAATAAAGTTGAGCCCCTGGGTCAAAATAAAGTAAGCCAAGATCAAACTGATGCAAACGAAAGCTTGTTATCCAATTTACACATGGCTGTATTTATGAATCAAATAGATGCGGTCGAATCTCATCTAAAAAATAGAGTACACCCTAATTCGAAGGATAATTTCCAGAAAACAGCTCTACATTATGCCGCTGCAGGAAGTAGACTAGATATTTGTCAGCTACTAGTTTCAAACGGGGCATGCCTTTACACATACATTTTGATGCCTTTACATTATGCTACCAGACGAGGCGCATGAGATATTTGTCAGTTTCTAATGTCAAATGGTGCTGTTATCAGGCCTAAAGAAAAAAAAGAGTCTACCCCTTTTGCTGAGACAAAATCAGAAAAGGCGACGGAAGAAGTAAAAGTCAATGACTTTACTCCAGAGCCAGCAACAAAGGAAAAAATACCAGACAACTTTGAGGAGCTTCTGGATGAAGAGGAAATCACCACACTAGAAAAAGAACAGCGTCAAGGCAATGCTGTTCAGACCGAACGAGAAGAAGACCCCTGTAAAGAAGAAAAAAGGTCATCCAATTCATCAGGAAGCAGTTCAGCAGAAACTCAGAATGATTTTATAGAAGAGAAGATGGATGAATCAAGAACCAAGGAAGGACTAAGGGATCAAGTGGCCAAGGAATTAAATGGATCAAAAGAGCGTAAACCCAAAAGATTAATTCTTACAGCAAAGCAAAAACACAAAAAGCAAAGAATGGCAGCAATTTTGGAAGCATGGGGCGATTCAACATCTTTTCTTCTTCCTGAACAGAAAAGAATAACTGAAAAGACAGCTCAACCTGGAACAAGAATCAGGCCTAAAAAAGAAAAAGAGTCAACCCCTTTTGCTGAGACAAAACCAGAAGAGGTGACGGAAGAAGTAAAAGTCAATGACTTTACTCCAGAGCCAGCAACAAAGGAAAAAATACCAGACAACTGGGAGGAGCTTCTGGACGAAGAGAAAATCACCACACTAGAAAAAGAACAGCGTCAAGACAATGCTGTTCAGACCGAACGAGAAGAAAATCCCTGTAAAGAAGGAAAATGGTCATCCAGTTCATCAGGAAGCAGTTCAGCAGAAACTCAGAATGATTTTATAGAAGAGAAGATGGAAGAATCAAGAACCAAGGAAGGAGCAAGGGATCAAGTGGCCAAGGAATCAAATGGATCAAAAGAGCATAAACCCAAAAGATTAATTCTTACAGCAAAGCAAAAACACAAAAAGCAAAGAATGGCACCAACTTTAGAAGTATGGGCCGATTCAACATCTTTTCTTCTTCCTGAACAGAAAAGAATAACTGAAAAGACAGCTCGACCTAGAACAAGAATCAGGCCTAAAAAAGGAAAAGAGTCAACCCCTTTTTCTGAGACAAAACCAGAAGAGGCGACGGAAGAAGTAAAAGTCAATGACTTTACTCCAGGGCCAGCAATAAAGGAAAAAATACCAGACAACTGGGAGGAGCTTCTGGACGAAGAGAAAATAACCACACCATAAAAAGATTCTGACAATAATACACCTCTACATTACGCCGTGAATTCAAATGCAATGGTTGTGGTTAAATATCTTTTAGAAAAGGGAGCAGGCCCCCATCTGGAAAACTGTAGCAAAGTAACAGCTAGATACAGCTGCTAAACGAAGCTCACTGGCTATTAAGCTATTGCTGAATGGGATCAATGAAAGGTAAAACTGAAGTCGGCTCGTAGGTAAGAGTGATCTGAGGGAGAAGTGGAGTACAAACTATTCTGATTACCAGTATCTTCGAAATATAAGCGTCAAACTAGTACTTGATGGTTTTATTAAACCTGGCTTGTTGGTTCAAATCTAAAAATGGTCGGTTGTGGACGGTAATCGCAAGTTTTTATGAAGGGAAGTTTCGGTATTTAGCCTAAAAATTATTTGATTTATGTGTAATTTTGTCTGTATGCCTTTTGTAAATTAAAATTATAAATTGTTCTTATTTGCTTTTGGATTATTTCTTAAATTAGTTAAATTATTATTTTATATATATATTTTTTTTTTATGGGGATTTGATGTCGAAAAAAGAACATGGGATTAGTGGTACGCCTGTGCTGGCTTCCAGAGAGGATACAATTTCAAAATCTTATATTTTTTGTTTGCTACAGTGGCGTAATTTCGTGAAATTCCTGGGGGAAGGAGGGCAATGTTCCCAAATCAAATGAAAATGACAGTGAAAACAGAAAAATGAGCCATATAATACCATAAAGGAAAAGATATACTAAAGAAAACTGATCCGTTTTAGCGGATGATTGAATTATGCAGACTTGTCCTAGTTTTGACAAGATTTTTTGAAAAAATACATTTCAGAGGGGGGGGGGGGGCGCCCCCCCCCTGGGGGGGGGACCCCGCCCCCCCCCCCCCCCCTATTCCATAGCAAATTATGACCTTGATTTGCTATAAAAACAATAATGAAAACCCAGTCGCATTTTTAATAATTATGATTAGATTTTCTTATAGATTCTTCTAATAGACGAAACTAGTTTTTTTCTATTTCATCGTATTCAACTGTTTAAGAATACATGCTTATACAGAATACATGCTTATATAATGAAATCGTTCCTCTAGCATACCGTCAATGATCTCTCCCCCAAGAGATAAATAAAATCAGCAAACAAGAAATTTTCTGTTTGAGTATTGTTGCATATTTACGCCAAATCTGGAATTAGGTATGCTTAGTAGCGAGTCAGGAATTAGCTCGACTCGTACAGCTGACTTTCTCAATGGTTAAAAACTTGGGTTGGGTTTCACCGTATCATTGAATTTCCGCAGCTTGGATTTAGAAAGGTTTAAATTTTAAAGCAGTGGTTCCAATCAAACCAATTTTGGGCCATGCCCCACCTAGGCATTTCTAAAATTCAGATCCCCCCTCGTGAAGGCCATTAACTTGATCTTTATTAAAAAACTTTTTCCACAAAATAAGTTTTTCAAAAAAAGTAAAGAACTCCATTAAACGAAAAATGAACAAAAATATAATCAAATAATCTACCAAGCATAGAATTACCGCAAATCAGTATCAATAAATAAATGAAACCCAAAACAAACAGAAGTCAAAATCAAAACGAGCAGAAATTAATGTGAGTAGGGTTCTAAAACCCTATGCTTTCTAAAAGCCAGAATTTAATTTGTACTTTAGTGAAGAAAATGCAATTGAATTTACTGAAAAGAAATGTGCATAGTCAGTTTAATATACATACACTGATATTTATTCCTTAAAATCTTAATTAGTTTCTGATTTCTTAAAGTTACAAGAATGAAAACATATAAAAGGATTTTTTTCAGTAAATTACAACTTAAATTCAGGCTTTTAGAAAGCTTGTTGAAGTTTCTACGACAACGCTTTCTATAAAAACGTTATATGGCCCCAGGGCATAACTTACAACCCTTGCTTTGAGGGTTGTGGAAGGGGGTGTCATCCTCAAAGATCTAATTTCCAGAACATTAAACTACGTGTAACAAAATGGCTATGTCAACATTTTGATTGGATGTGTTTGGGGAAATAGTGGACGTGAGAGGGGGACTAGTTGCCCTCCAATCACGTTCGACTATTAAAAAGGGCACTAGCCCTTCAATTTCCAATCGAATGAGTGCTTTTTGAAGTTTCTACGACAACAGTTTCTATAAAAAAAAACTTATATGCCCCCGGGGCATAGCTTGCAATCTTTGCCCTGTAGGTTGTGGAGTGGAGGTCATCCTCAAAGACTTAATGTCCAGAACTTTAAACTACGTTGAACAAAATGGCTATCTCAAAATTTTAATTGGATGTGTTTGGGGAAATAGTGGACGTGAGGGGGGAGGGGGAGTGTAGTTGCCATTCAATCACTTTCGACTATTAAAAGGACACTAGCCCTTTAAATTTCTAATCGAATGAGCCCTTTTTGAAGTTTCTACAACAACGCTTTCTATAAAAACCTTATATGCCCCAAGGGCATAACTTACAACCCTTACCCTGAGGTCTGTGGGGGGGGGGGGGTTATCATCCTCAAAGATCGAATTTCCAGAACTTTCAACTACGTTGAAAAAAATGACTATCTCAAAATTTCAATTGGATATGTTGGGGAAATGGTGGGCGTGAGAGGGAGGTTACTTGCCCTCTAATTCCTTTCGACTATTAAAAAGGGCACTAGCCCTTTTAATTTCCAATCAAATGAGTCCTTTTTGAAGTTTCTACGACAACGCTTTTTATAAAAACCTTATATGCCCCCAGGGCATAACTTACAACCCTTGCCCTGAGGACTCTGGGGGGTTGTCATCCTCAAAGACATAATTTCCAGAACTGTCAACTATGTTGAAAAAAAGGCTGTCTCAAAATTTTGATTGGATGTGTTTGGGGAAATGGTGGGCGTGAGAGTTGCCTTTAGTTGCCCTTTAATCACTTTAGACTTTTAAAAAGGGCGCTAGCCCTTTCAATTTCCAATTGAGTGAGCCCTTTTTGAAGTTTCTGCGACGACGTTATCTATAAAAGACCTTATATGGCCCCAGGGCATAACTTACAACCCTTGTTCTGAGGGGTGGGGGGGGGTGTAATCCTCAAAGACATAATTTCCAGAACTTTCAACTATGTTGAACAAAATTTTGACTGTCTCAAAATTTTGATTGGATGTGTTTGGGGAAATGGTGGGCGTGAGAGGGAGGTTACTTGCCCTCTAATTCCTTTCGACTATTAAAAAGGGCACTAGCCCTTTCAATTTCCAATCGAATGAGCCCTTTTTGAAGTTTCTACCACAACACTCTCTACGAAAACCTTATTTGCCCCGGGGCATAACTTACAACCCTTACCCTGAGGGCTGTGAATGGGGGGGGGTCGTCATCCTCAAATACCTAATTTCCAGAACTTTTAACTACGTTGAACAAAATGGCTATCTCAAAGTTATGATTGGATGTGTTTGAGGAAATGGTGGGCGTGAGAGGGGGGTTCCTTGCCCTCCAATTACTTTCGACTATTAAAAAGGGCACTAGCCTTTTCAATTTCCTATTGAACGAGCCCTTTTTGAAGGTTTTACGACAACGCTATATATAAAAAACCTTATATGCCCCCAGGGCATAACTTACAACCCTTGCCCTGAGGGGTGTGGGGGGTTTGTCATCCTCAAAGACATAATTTCCGGAACTTTCAACTACGTTGAACAAAATGGCTATCTCATAATTTTGATTGAGTGTGTTTGGAGAAATGGTGGGCGTGAGAGGGGGTTAGTTGCTATCCTTTCGACTATTAAAAAGGCACTATTAATCATTTCGACTATTAAAAAGGGCATCACTTCCGACTATTAAAGAGGGCACTAGCCTTTTCCATTTCCAATCAAATGAACCCATTTTGAAGTTTTCTTCAACAACACTTTCTATAAAAACCTTATATGCCCATAACTTACAACCCTTGCCCTGAGGGCTCTGAGGGGGTTATCATCCTCAAAGACCAAATTTTCAGAACTTCCAACTACGTTGAACAAAATGGACGTCTTAAAATTTTGATTGCATGTGTTTTGGGAAATGGTGGGCGTGAGAGGGGTTTAGTTGCCCTCCAACCACTTGCGACTATTAAAAATGGCACTAACCCTTTCAATTTCCAATAGAATGAGCCCTTTATGAATTTTTTACGACAACGCTTTCTATAAAAGCCTTATATGCCCCAGGAAATAACTTACAATCCTAGCCCTGAGGGCTGTGGGGGGGGGGGGGTGTCATCTTCTAAGTCCTAATTTCCAGAACTTTCAACTACGTTGAAAAAAACGCCTATCTCAAAATTTTGATTGGATGTGGTTGGGGAAATGGTGGGCGTGAGAGTTGCCCTTAGTTGCCCTTTAATCACTTTAGACTTTTAAAAAGGGCACTAGCCCTTTCAGTTTCCAATTGTGTGAGCCCTTTTTGAAGTTTCTGCGACAACGCTATCTATAAAAGACGTTATATGGCCCCAGGGCATAACTTACTACCCTTGTTCATAGGGGTGGGGGGGGGGGGGGGGGTG